>JAWPHD010001599.1:0-307342 GCA_037043455.1 Cyrtodaria siliqua | reverse complement strand
CCGTCAATGAAATACTAATAACACTGCATTATTACTTCACAGTGCTCCCAGTCTATCGACAAATACGCTTACAGCTCCACCAGGTGATCTTTATATGGACTTAAATTCAGAAACAAGTGCCGATACAAGTACCTATTGTGTTATAAGTGTCAGTGGACAAGACCATCCACAAAATCAAGAAACCGGCATGGACGACGACGGAGATTACCTTCATCCAGTGGATAGGGAACATACCAATATATATGTAAACCTATAGCAACCCGTAGGCAACGCCTAAACTAGTAGAAACTCTAAGCGTTATTATAGCTATCGGATTCATACTGTTAGTCGAGATATTAATCTGACATACCATATTGTAACGTATGTATGCTGTGCAACGTGTGCACAAATAAAATACATGTGTATACATAATTGTATTGCATGTTATAATAACACTGTCTTGCTATTTATTATGTAATTTTATATGTTATCTTTCTGTGCTCGTTTATAGCATGAATATAATTATGTCTACATATATTTAATTGTTGTTGTGTTGTTTTTATTTGTTGTATTTAGTTATATTTATCATAAGTCATAATGCTTTTCTATGTAATAATCAGACAAAGGGAAACAACTGTCTATTTCTTAAGACAAATATGTACACACGCTCCCAGCATGTCATTTTTTGCAATGCCTTGATTTATTTAACCTTCTGCTAAACATAATTTAAACCTATGTAAAACGCTCACTAAGATGTGTTGCATCATTCACTACGCTTTTTGTCTGTATTTTTACTTTTAATTGTATGTATTTTAGTGCTCATGACGTTATTACCTGCCTGTCATTGATCGATCGATTGAGTACTGATTTGTTTAATTGACTGATTATTGTTTGTTTCCATTTGATTTTGACTTTATCCTATACTTTACTGATTGCAGCCAACAGAGAGTATGAGAGTGACTGTGGTCAAAAGTGCCATGACTGTCACTAATAAGTGTGTGAAATAATATTCATTAGTCTTACCGCTATACTCAACAGAAATGACTGTCTATTTAATCTTTTGTCTAAAACGAATACTATTTATAGTCATCTAAATGTTGCAAATGCTATAATGGATGTCTTTCGACATGCTGTTTAAGTTTATATTACCTTATGTTGTCACTTTGTGAACTGAGTGAATACAGTACTGTACTGTTTTATATTGTATTGCTAACTTATAGATTGTAATGATGTGTCAATATTTATCACACATTTAAGTTTAATGATGTAAAAATATACAGCACCACTGACATCGTTTATTTATAAATAGTCACTATCCTTGTTTAACCCTAGATTTGCAAAAATGAAAAACATGTTTGTGAATATCGTTTGAATGCATGAGTCTTTCTTACAAATTGCATCAAATAAAGTATATCTCTTTGTGTATTTGTGGTAATATCTAATGAAATTTGAACTACTCAAAGTACTAAGTTGTGTGAAATGAAACAATGAATCTGTATTGAACGCCTCATTGCTAATAAAGAAAAAATGTCGTAAGATGTTTCAGTCTTGACTGAAAATCAGGGAAGCTTTCATATTTCCCGCCAAAATAAGAAGGCCTATATTTTATTTCCGTTTAGGAAAATTATACGTATTTGTGCCATTTAAATAGCAGTAACTATGATGTGACGCACACACATGGGTTGGGGATACCTGTTTTGTTGAACTGATGGCTATGGGTATATTAAATTGTCTGAAAGTACCCTTATGGTATAATCATATCGAATATGATTCCAAATTACTTAACAGTGTTTATCATGAGTATGATGGAAGCTCGGATAAGGAGACAGATAAGACCTTGGTATCATATTTTAGGGAAATGTTTTATGTTGCATAGTTTGCACGCTTGACATTGCGTACATGTAATGAATGTATCGGGAATTGTTATTATATGGGATGGAGGTGACTGGTTTATTACAATAATGACAGATCGGGAGTACGCACATTGCTTTTATAAGTGCCAGCAAACAATACTCAAAATTCCAAAGAGCCTTTATTTTCCACAATCTTTAATCATCAGGATTTTCTATTTATAGTTTTATAAAAGTAGTTAAAAAATGTCGAACAGGAAACGTAGAATTCACAGGACACAGTCACTAAAAACACGCACAAAATAAACGACAATTACAAAGATAAAGTAAAGTATACCACACCACAAACGTAAAGGGTTGACAATAGGGGTACCGCGATGGCACTGTCAGTGGCAACATGGCCGATGGGGGTTTAAACCAGAATCAAGACGGCATCGAACCTTACTCTTACCCTAGTGTCATTCATATAAAATGGGACAATGTAAATAAATAAATCCCCGCCAGGCTATACTCTGTACCATATTGCGTACATGTCATACATATATATTTTCAAATGTGTCATAAGAGCTGGCTAGACATGTTACAGGCTCTAAATTACCTTCTTAAGATTCATGTAATAATGTATACAAATGAGGATGCAGAATAAACATAAAGATTGTATTAGTTTGTTCCCACTAATATATTTGTTTTCCTATCCTGTTCCAAAGTCATCATATATACTTTGCATCGTATCGATATATATTTCAAATGTCTCAACCTTGAATCTAAATATGTTTGTCTCCAAAATTAAAATTGAATGAATAACGCATTACCATTTTCACATGGAGCATCCGTGTACTATTTGTTTGCATTTCGGTATTTGTATATTCGAACACTTTACAAATAATCAGTTATACCATAGCATCGTTTCACATGCATGGACTGGAAGAAATAAGTTGTATAAAAGGGGAAAGAAATTAAACACCTTGCGAGAAACAAAAAAACTGGATAGCAGACAGAGAGCTATATAGACCTAAAGAAAAGAAGGCAGCTTTGATACCGAGTACTGCCTGTTCACTGTTCTATATTTCAACGTAAATTGTACTACTTTTCAATTTATGTTCAAATGTGGCATTAGAACTGCTGCACATGCTAAATGTTCCGTCTTTCGTACGTTTCATGCAATACATTTTGCTGTTTAAAACGTATGTACGGTTGTCCAAAAGTTTTAGTAGATGGACATTCCCAACAGAGATTTTTATTTGTTTTATCGTGCATAATGTATATTGCAAACTTAACAGAGACATGCTTGACTCAGTCTTAAATTATGTCGCTTATACAGAAAAACTTATATATAATATATATAATTGAAATGATCTACGTTTTTATCTATTGTATTTTTGAACCGCGATATATATATATATGCGTCTCCAATTAAAGTGTGTTAAATATTTTCGTCTTATGTTCATGAACGGTAATATAAGGTCATCGCCTATCGACATAGCAAATTAAAGAAATCCTCGCCTGTCATACTCTCGTCTAACAAACTAGGCAGCATTAATAGACACTAAGTAAAGCGCACATACTCGTATGATCACGTACATGTATATGTAAAAGTAGACATAAAAGCCGAACAGAAAATATAACATTCAATTACCACAGTCAATCAAAAGCACGCAGAGAAACAACAACAATTACAAAGAATGAATAACAGACAAGATGTATCACCACAAACATAACAGGGTTGAGAATAGAGCTACCGCCTTGGAACGGTCAGTGGCAAAAGGGATGTTGGGTGTTTAAACCATGTTCTAGGTTACCTTACTATTACGCTATTGTCATCCAAATAAAACGCGACACTGCAAATAAAGATATCCCCACCAGGTTATATTCTCTAACAAATAATGCAGCATTAATATAACACATAAATGATCATGTGTATATGAATATAAGAAAGAAAAGACTAGAAAGCCACAAAGCAAGTACTCAGTGAATTGGCAGAAACCAAAGCAACAAGAAAAGAAACCATTAAGGGTACGACACGACACGATTTAAGACAAGTATCAAACGCTACTGTCCTTTGAGGATAAGGTAGACGTCATCATAGGTAGGGTCCACAACTGTCCGGTAATAGCACAATCAAAGAGGGATGCATAGTGACGAACTGTATTTGGTTCAATCCCTAAAGATGCAGTACGTTGCAAAATGATAGGGTCATAACCTATGTTGATAAACTTTTAACAGGTTTAATAAAGATTGTATAATAGTGACCAAGGATCTTACATCTCAATAGAAATATAGAAAAGGTTATAAGTCCAACAGGAAGAGTAGCATTCACAGGATACAGTCACCCCAACAAGTATTACAACGCAAGGGAGATTACAAACATATTCAGTAAAAAATCACATCACAAATATATGAAGATTGACAACAGTGGTATCGCCTTGGAACCGTCAGTGGCAAAAGGGGCCATCGGGGAGTTTAAACCGGTTCAAGCCACAACTAAACCTCACTCTTACCCTGTAATCATTCCTAAACAACAGGACAGTTTAAATAAAAATAACCCCCGCCGAGTTAACCCCTTACATTTGAGAAAGCGTAGATAGGTGTAATAAGAAAAAAAACAGAAATATTCCTGAATATAATATATAAAAAATAAGTTAAACCTAAGAAGGTAATCTCATCGGTACTCCATAACCTCACTGAAGTCAAAGCATCAAGGGGAGAACCTGTAATGGCACGACAAAACGGAGTGAAGGACATACATCAAACTGTTCCCGTCTTAAAGGATTTAGGAACACGTTGTCATAAAGTCCACCGCCCTTTAATAATTTTAATAAATAACACGAACATTATCACGACCGATAATCTTCCTAAGTTGTAAATCACATCTCCATAAAATACGGGTTGTTGCAGAAGTGTTTTAAGATTGCTATTATATTACTCGAGCAAATCAGTGATACGATAATAAAACTTAGAAACGTCTTACGTAACTTATGGTAACAGGTTGTTATAGTCCTTGTCGCAGAAGAGTTCTTAAATGGCTTTTATAGTTTAGAAGTAGATCAAGGTTACGATGCAAAGGTTTTTCGAAGTTTATGGTCTTCAACTCGACTACAAGCTCTAGAAAAAGGAATAAATTGTGAAACATAGACCCCATAAGAATATCTTGGGGAACATTCCCATCTAAGTGGGGATAATTAACAATACCAAAACTAAAAGCAGCTCTGTCCTGACCCAATGAAAAAGAAGGCAAACAGGAGAACTCAGATCGAGGGTCGATCCCAGATCGGGGTATACGAGGGGCGTTCATTATATAATGCAACTATGGTCCTAAAATTTAATTATGGTCAATTGTTGTAGTTATTGATACGGATTATGTTAAAATGAACTTTCCCTCCTTTCACACCCCCCCCCCCCCCCCATTAATTTATCAAGTTTTAGATACTTCTATTCAATATAAAATGTCTTTTGTGGGCATCTTTATAAGACATGTAAATGAAAAAAGGAAAAAAAATTTTTTTTTTTTTTTTTTTTGGCCCACCTTCTCAACCCCTTTTATCTGCTCCTTTCTTTCGCCTCCCTTCACTCCGTCTTCCGCCAGCTCTGCTGTTGTCCCTCCTACTAGATGGTGATCTGTTCTGACATACTTTCTGCTGAAGCCTCGCTGTATATTCCGTTTCTGCGACGACTCTCGCTGTTCACCCGCAGTTCACCTGATTTTTCTCTTTTTTCCTTTGGATTGTACTGTTTCTGGGACATTGCTGATATGTCTTCTGTTATTGTCTATTGCTGTGAAACAGCCTCCCCCTAGTACTCCATGGTACTCCATTCAACCTACTATGCCACTACTAGGCTACTGGCCACTGCATACTTTAGACGCGCCATACGAAGAACCAACGAATTTCTGTCTACAGCTTCCCTTCTTTCAGTGAACGTCGGCCTAACATCGTCACAAGACAGCAGTGAGGTACTAACTACTCATGAATCAAATTTGAGGGCCGAGAAGGTGGATTTTTGCCGAATGATAATGAATGATAAGCAATGAATAAATGAAAGATGATAATGGAGAGACCAGCATCCGGCGGGGTTTGAACCCACGACCTTCCGCTTGTGAGCCCAGCCACTGGGCTATTGAGGCCTCAACAATTTTGACTAAAAATCAGTATGGACTATTTTTGCGTAAACCACAAACTTTTATATCTTCCATATGAAAATGTTAGATTTTTTTTTTGTAATGTGTTTAGTTTTGGATTTATTGCTCCTTAAATGTTGAAGAGAAACGTAATATGAATGACTGTCGATCACAACGTATGTGTTTGTCGTATCTGTTTATTTCCTCTCGAACAGGTCACACGGCAAGAAATGCCGTTTTCTTGGAAATATAAAAGTCCTGAAAATATCAAATTCCAATAAAAAACAATAGGCAAAATCAATTTGAAGATATGACGGAAAATGGTTTTAAATATATGGGTAACAAATTGAAGGGATACTCTAAAGATTAAATATAAAATCAACAATATTAGTTACACCGCTCAAAAAATATTAAAGCCTGAAGTTGCTCTTCGGTTTTTTAGCATACAATTTCAGCTACATTTTGTCGCACTGACAACATTTAAGGAGCAATAAACCCAAAACTAAACACATTACAAAAAAAAAATCTAACATTTTAGGAATAATTGTCTTAATATAAATGATTGACCAAACATAAGTAAGTAAAATTGAAATGTTTATGCAAACATTACAGCAATTAATTAATGTTTCGTCGTGTGTTCATACCAATGTCAATGGAGTGTAAAACAACAGTAAGTTAATTTAATGTCAATACAGGGCAAAACGCGTACATGTTCCACCCCTTTTGCGAAACATTATAACAAGTAATGAAGCAGTGTTTTCGGGTCCCTGAAGGACAGAAGCAATGTTTATTGCACATGTTGGTGCATTACTTGCTTTCTGGGCATCTAATGGAAAAGGATCGTGTAATATAATTCAACATTTTTAGATCAAATAAACTGACCATTTGCATGGCATAAACTTCAAAATTTACTAGGCCAAAATTCGTTGCATTTATGAGTTTAAATCGCACCGCATAAACATTTTCTGTACATCAAATGTAGGTCAACATATGTCGATTTAGATAAGATGATGCGTTGTAGCCATGGAAACGGATCTGAAATAGATTGACTATGAAAAATATGTTACTCCCGATGATTTTACTTTAATATTCAAACTGTATAGAGAATAGTTTAATGTTCTGTTTTACTAACACAATATATATTGTATGTTTCATTTGATGATACTTGTATGTTGTTATTAATTAATCCTCTAATATCATAATCTATTCCTGAATGCAGAACATCAATTCAACTGTCTAGTAACGACAGAGATTATAATAAAAAATTAGGATTAATTCTGTATTTCGAAAATTCTACCAACACGTCTGTTGTCAGACAGATAATGATATTAAATGGTAGGACACAGTATCTTGCGTATTATGTTTCCACTGTAATATCGTGATGAAGGCACCGGTTAAAAGCATATCTTGCTCGTGATATTGTGCTTATATATGGATTAAAAAATCGAACAGGAAAAGTAGATTCAAAGACGACAGTCAATCACAAACACACACAGAAACAAAGAATAACATTACAAAAGAATACAACATTACAAATGAATAAAAGGTCAAATACGACATCACAAGCACAAAAAGAGGGTTGACAATAGGGCTACTGCCTTGGAACAGTCAGCGGCAAAAAATGCCGCTGGGGGTTTAAACCAGGTTCTAGGGTGCACCAAACCTCACACTTAACCTACTGTAATCCCAATTAAACGTAAGTTTATTATGCGCTTAGGCGCTTTAATAAAAACACATGAAAATAAACGAGAAAGAAGTCTATTTTGTTAATAGTATAACCATGATTCTAGCTATGTACCAGGGTGATATCTTTGCTTGTTAATACAATATCGTTTCCAAAACGTTATCTTTCAAAACGTGTACAAATGGAGGAAAAAGGTGTTTGGTATAAATCAACACTATCTTGAAATAACACCAACATTTTCTGTTAATATATTGTTTCAGTAAAGGGAAATACGGCACACGTTCACACGTTGAGGTGTTATACTTCGTCGTGTGTTTATACCAATGTCATTCGAATGTAAAACAATAGTAAGTTAATTTAGGGTCAATACAGGGCAAAACGCGTACATGTTCATCCTCTATGGCGAAATATTATATCAAGTAATGAAGCGTTGTTTTTGAGGCCCTGAGGGACAGAATCAATGCTTATTCAGCTGCCGAAGGCAGCTGACTCTTTTTTTGCTTTTATATCTGTCTATGGTTAACAGACTGTGACTCATGTAAGTGGCAATAAGCATGCTTTACAAGTTGAATTCCTAGAGAACTCGTCTGAAAAACTTGAATGATATAAACACATATTTTGTAACGTTGAAAGGTTACCATTTCACTTGCTGAAATGACGTTTTCGTAAACCAGTCTACTGTAAATGTAGCATGCAATCATTACTATTATATCTATATTAGCGACGGAACATTCACAAGCCTCAATAGCGCAACTGGTCGAGGCGCCGTGTTACTGCCCAGGAAGATAGGGTCCGAGCCTGCTGATTTCCCTATTATTATTTCTTTTTAAATTTCATTGGTTTCATTATTTCTGATGGTAAGGTAGCAACAGTTCCTTTACATTTTTCACTTTGATAACGCAATCTTATACTTACACATGGTAACAGTGGACAGTTTATATGTGTTGTAATGCACACTCTAACGCACAAGTATCCCTTACATGTGAATAATTGTATTTCTGAGCTGACGGTCGTGGCGAGTTTATGTCTCCGTGACAACATTTATTTTTTTCAATATTGTTTTAACACCCGTGACTTGATATATTATTATTTTAACTTCTTGTCTCTCGGCAGCTGTTTTACGCTTGCATAAAACCTTGCTTGTTGTATATGTTGGTGCATTATTTGGCTTCTGGGCATCTAATGGAAATGGACCATGTAATATAATTCCACGTTTTTAAATCAAATAAAGTGGCCTCTTGCATGGCAGAAACTTCGTAATTTATTAGTAAAAAACACGTTGCTTTTAATAGTTTAAATCGTACCGCATAACCTTTGCTACACAACATGTAGGTTAACCAAATGTCGATTTAAATAAGAGGATGTGTTGTAGCCATGGAAACGGATCTGAATAAGATTGACTATAAAAATATGTTACTCCCGACAGCTTTTACTTTAATATTCAAACTGTATACAGAATAGTTTAATGTTTTGTTTTACTAGCAAAATATATTGTATTTTCCATTTGATGATACTTGTATGTTGTTATTAATAAATGCTCTAATTTCATAATCTGTTCCTGAATGCAAAACATCATTTCCACTGTCTAGTAACGACATCGATTATAATATAAAACAGTATGCTTAATTCTGTATTTCGCCAATTCTACCAGCACGTCTGTTGTCAGACAGATAATGAAATGAACTTGTAGGACACATTGTCTTGCGTATTATGTTTCCACTGTAATATCGCGATGAAGACTGGTTAAAAGCATCTTTTCCTCGTGATATTATTTTAAGTTTAGTATGCGCGTTTTAAAAAAACAACACACACACATGAAAATAAATGAGAAAGAACTCTATTGTGTTAATATTATAAACATGATTCCAGGGCGATAATTTTGCTTGGTAATACAATATCGTTTCCAAAACGTTATCTATCAAAACGTAAACAAATATCAGAAAATAAGTGTATGGTATAAATCAACAGTATCTTGAAAGTAACATCGAAATATTCTATTAACATATTGTTTAAAAAAGGGAAATACCGGACACGTTCACACGTTGAGTTGTTATATATAAGCATGTGACGGTCATGTACATTCTGATTTACTAAGAATGTCTATTTCGTGAGCAATTATACTAAAAAATACACTTAATAATATCACCAATGTAGAGCAGCAACGGTGTTGCTTCATGAAACCGAGTTGTTTTTGACACAAGCTATCAAAGCATGTCCACCACAAGGTACAGCTTCTTTGTTAATTCTAGAGTTGTGATTGCTGTTAAAGGATGAACATACTCTATTGACTTGTTTTCATGTTGAACTGAATGCTTTATCTGTTTTCATAGCGTATTTTTACTAGTTTATGCTTATGTTAAACGTAAATGAAAATATGTGTCGCATTGATTAATCCTATTACATTTTTAGACTGATGACACTTATAATTGTTTGTTACTTCAGTTATCCGTTAAGCTTCCAGAAGTGAAGAAATTGCGGTATATTAGTTTATTAACGTCTAATATAATATAAAAAACATAACATGTAAACTCTATTCTTGACAGAATTACTAGTGACGAGATCAATTTAAAAAAAGAAACGAATCGAAATATAAAATTTGTCCAAAGCACTTTAGACTTTTATTGATATATTTTAAAGTATCGGAAAGCTTAACTATACATACTATTCTTTTCTTCGCTGATGTTGGTTTAAAGGACAGTACACTTTCTTTAGAAATGACGGTCAGACGGACGGACATATCTACTCACCAGAGGAAAAGACATCTTCACTAAGTTTTACGTTCTGTAGCCACATTGGTAAGTCGATACGACTATAGCTGGGAATGGCTTTCATAATGGCAAACAGGTTCGAAACTTATGTATTTAAAAGCGAATTATTCCGTTTAATGCAGCGTTTCTCGGCTTCAGCAAATGTCATGCTTGAGAAGACTTTTAAAATATACACAAAAGTATAATTTTTTAAAATACACTCAGTTTCAATAAATAAACATAAAATAAAAATGTTGTTTAAAAATGCCATATGATGGCAGGATCATACACATATAGGAAGATGTTCTTGTAAAGAAATGATTAAATAGTAATGAGTGCTGAAACAAAATCAAGCTCATAACAATAGTTTTCTAGAGTGTAGCAATATATTATCTTATTCCAAACAAACGCTGCAATATTACATAAGCCATCGCATCCTAATCAAAACACTTAAACAACAACTGATAATGACACTCATATTGATGCTCATGTAAACATTTATCTAGTATCATACTACAGCGGACATACATGCTTTTTGTGTCGCCTGCGGAGCATCTCGGACATTTATGGATCACTTTTGCCGTCATCAGTCGTTCGTCGACGTTCGTCCAACTTTAACCCGCAACCTAGCTTTGGTCACAACATGAAAAACATTGACCCATGCTTATTGAAATTGTGTATTGACAGTATATTTTCAAATTGCAACAACTGTTTGTTTCTGTCGAGGTGGTCATTTTAATTTCCACTAAATAACTTGTAAAGGATTGCACACATCAACTTTATAACGAGTTTGCCCTTGGTTAGAACATGACTCCTAGTGATTTTTGGGCTTTTTAGGTTAGAAGCCAGTGACACCGATAAGCATAATGCAGGGAACAGAAATGTTCTGAGGAAACGCCTCTAAATATCATTGTTTTAATTTACATTTTATAATATCATAGTAATTACATGATTTACAAATATTATCATAATATATTACCTGGCGGATATGAACAGTAGGTATAAGCTTCACCAGAAACTTCCCTAGACTGAATGACAACTCTATTTGTAATAGTAGTAATATCTGAAAAGAAGGATAACAACAATAAAATGTTTCGAAAAACAAATTGCACAGAGACAGTGTTTATTTGTAGTTAAATTATCTGAAGAAGAAGATACATATGAAGAAGACGAAGAAACAGAAGAAGATTATTTCTGAAACAGTGCAAAGCATTTGTGGTAATTTCGTAAGATATCAACTAGCTCATTGTATATTGTAAATACAAGTCAGTAAGAGTGTAGAATTTTATTTGTAAATCAGGGTTTAAGCACGAATTTAAATAAAAAATATAGATATAAGGTCGAACAGGAAATGCAGCATTGAAGGACCAAAGTCAACCAAAATCACGTATAGAAACAAACAACAATTATAAAGATGACTAAAAGGCACGATAAGACATCACAAACATAAAAGGATTGACAATATGGCTACCGCCTTGGAACGGTCAGTGGCAAAGTAAAATGTCACCGTAAAGTTTAAACCAGGTTCTAGGGTGCCCCAAACCTCACACTTACCCTATTGTCATCCCAATAAAACTGGACAGTGTAAATAAAGATTAATAGGCAATATTAGTGTGGGGTTTTGGGGTGAGGTCGCGGGTGGGTTGAGTTTGGAGGTAGCTAAAATATAGTTCGTACAAGTGTTGTGTATGCCATGGATTTGAAACTAACTTAATTATATTAAACACAATTACATGTATGTGCAATGCCCATAGTTTGTATACATCTCAATTGAAAGCACGCTTAACGTGGTGCAATACCAACACATAATATAGGTGAGGTAATTCAGTGAATTATTGTTCTTCTAACAATGTAGAAGATGTTTGTGTTAAATGCGACTCTTACGAGTATGATTTTTGAAGTTTTTGTTTAAATGGTAGGCGAAAGAAAAGTGAATTCTATGAAACGACCCTCACATATTTACTGCCATTCTTTTCCAGTTGAAGTTGAACAAATGATAAGAAAAAGATCTCTGAATTTCAATATTGGTCATATTTAGTGTCAGATATCATAATGATGTGTCTGATTTCATAAAGTTTATTTTAATGGTGTTTTATGCCATTTTTGCACATGTTAAGCCATATATGATATATGTCGATCTGTTTTAAAGGCAGACCACCCCATTTTTCCTGAGTAGAACCAGTACAGTATTCCTCCAGCCATAACAATGGGAGAAAAAATCGATCGTCATATATCGCCTGATATGTGCTAAACATGATGTAAACACCATTCAAACAAACACAATAACAAACAAATATTTATATGATATCAGACACCAAATATGTTCAAAATCATAAAGAATCAATGTTGTTCACTGTTTCGATTATCAAGGAGAAATAATCACGATCCGGGAAACACTGAACAGTACCAGCATTGAAAATACCCGTTTGGAAATGTATGAAAACATTAAAAGCATCAGTACTTTAGTCATGGCAATGTATAAGAATATTAAATACAAGTGAATATCAAACTATCCTGTACTTCATCAATGACTATACATGTGAATATCAAACTATCCCGTTCTTCATCACTGTCTGTATAAAATTATGTGAATATCAAACTATCATGTGTTTCATCAATGACATCATCCATGACAATGCATTGGAAGATGCAACAATGAGAAACCACAGCGTCCAATCGCAATGGCATCGTAGGTGCGAACTGTACTACAAACAAGGAGCAATATTTAATTAATTATACAATGAAAAAGAAAAATACAACAGAAAGTGTGGTGAAGACAAGGTTACCGACTTGGAATGGTCAGTAGGCAATAAGGCCTATAGGTTAGCTTGAATCGATTTTATGTTTACACAATCCTCGCTATTATCCTGAGGGACGAAAGCTCATGCACCTACCTCCTTTGGTCGGGGTTACAGTAGGTGCAATCATAGAGTCCCAAGAGATTGTCCAGTCATCGCACAAGAGAAACGTGAAGCATAGTGACTGACTGTATAGGGGTCAATCTCTAAACACGCAGTGCGTTGTAATACTAAAGCATCGTGCCCTTTTCTGACGAACTTCCTGATTAGTTTTGTAAAGTGTTCAGGAAATCCGCCAGGTCCCTTTAACTTACGAAGTTTATAGACCACATCTCAATAAAATAAGGGTTGTTATATTTCTAGACGCAGAAGAGTTTTAAGGTTGGTGTTGTACTTCTCCGGTAGGAATTTTGAGAAAGATCTACGTAGTTTGTGATAACGAAAACCCTGCTGAAGAAGTTTACTTGTAATAACTTGATTTCGATCATTGAAGTATATAACATCATTACAAGCTCTAGTAAAACGAATGAGCCTGGAGATATAAACCCCGTATGATGTGGCACATGGTACATCCCTATCCAGGTACACACCCCAGGTGTGGATAGTTAACGATGTAAACGTTTGTCATCTCTCTTATCATATATTTTAGTATCTTTTAACAGGCTGTTCTCCAGAATCTCATCTGCACTAGCCATTGTAAAATTAGTTTTGTTCAGACACATGTTAAAGCCTTCTTGCCATGTTGTATAGTTTTGGGATACGAACCAATCTGACTTGTGTGGGTCTGAAAGAAATGAATTTCAACTCGTATTATGTTTACATATGTATTGAAGAATTGTGAAGCAGTATAGTTACACCTAGTATCGTCTTAAACTTAGTTTTACCCACCAATCTGAAGTGTTAAGAGACACTACAATTAGTGCATACCCGGTCGGCACTAAGCTAAGAATTGATGTTCGGAGGACAACCCATCAAACATTAACACTTTATTTAAAAGGACATACGGCAATCTTGATTTATATTAAAGAAGATAATGCGATTTCCCGTTAGTTAAATTTACATTTAAGAAAATCATTATCACTATTTATTTGAATATTTCAAAGCAAACTGTGATTGCATACTACTAAACTGTTGATTATATTGCACCAACACTAAATCTCAACAAACATATATATTTTATTCGGCAAAGTTCCTAAATGTCATAAGACCCACGAGGATACAAAACATATATACTTATGCAAAACTACTACTGTTTCCACATCAACACGATATATAAATGTAAAGCGTTTGAAAGTAACACTAATTACTATTATCTAACACATTTAGCCCTCTTATCTCAAAAGCTTTAAAAACAAAGACACTCAGATTTTTTATAATTTTGAGATTTTCACTATTTATAAGTTCCAAAAATTTAAACATACTTGGTATTTTCCAATAATACTTCTTTATGTATATATAGAGATAAATATCGAACATGAAAAGCAGTATGTTTCTCTCATTATATACTGAACATTCAATAACAAAGTGATACTCATCTTCTAGTTTTGCACATGTGATACATTTACGTTCATTTTCTGGTATGCTATTTGGCTTATGCCATCTTCCAGCTTCTATTTGTAAGTTATGAGATGAGAGTCTTAATCTTGATAATGCATTTCTGTACTTTGGTATATTTAAAACATATAAGTAAGGTTTCATAACATAGTTATCTACTATCAGTGTATAAAAATTAGCTCTGCTTGAATTTTCCAAACGGGAGTGCATATCTTGAATCATGTAATCGTTAATAAATAAATCATTGTTCCCTACACCTTGGAAAAGCCAAGCATCGTATAAGCCAAGTGAGGCTAATAAATGTTTTAATAAGGTGACGCAGTTCTTCTTATTTGGTTGCAACTCAGCATCATGTCTCATCAGATTATATTCTATTAAACATGTTTTGCAAATTTATTTTCATGACATCCGATAAATTTTAACCAATATTGCAAAATATTTAAATACCTTTGATTAATTAGATTAGTCCTTCCCAGGTCTCCATATACAAAATCATTTTGTGTACATCTTTTAACATTTAATACATTCTTACAAAAAAGTGTCTGCATTCTTTCAATATTCAAAGCCGCAAAATATCCCCACACTTCAGATCCGTAAATCAATACTGGAAGTACAAGTTTATCAAATAAATCCAATTTGTGTTTAATAGGGATATTTGGCCTGCTAAACTGACCGGTGTTTCATTAAAAGACCAATCTTTAGTAAAGACAACACCAAGGTAGCAAAATGACTCAAAAACTTCAATTTCCATAAAGGGTTGGCAATAGGGCTACCGCAAAGGAACGGTCTGTGGCGAAGTAAAAGGTCGCTGGGTGTTTAAACCAGGTTCTAACGTGCACCAAACTTCACCCTTACGATATTGTCATCCCTATAAAACGGGAGCCTAAGGTAAAATAAACTCCAAATTGTGCTCCCTTTTATTTAATATGATGATGGTTTCCCCAACGTGCGAGATCATAATGCTGCAGTTAGTGGGATGTATATTGAGTAATGACATCATAGCATATATGTAATGACACACTAGTTTATAAAACGTGACAAAACGAACAAGTGTTATGCAAATACGCACGTGCATAACTACGCATACTCATTTATTTATTCGCTTATTTATTCATTCATTTATTCATCATTCATTCATTCATTCATTCATTCATCCATCCATCCATCCATCTACCCAATCCAAACAATCCATCCATCTATCCATCCATCCAATCCATCGATCCATATGTAATGGTTTACAATCAAAAACATATTTAAAACATCGTTTAAAAACGCGATCCGGACATTTCGACAAAACGAGATTATATCAACATCGAGAATTTTCGGAGAAGATCTGGTTTCGTCTATCTAAATCGTTGGTGAATACCTGGCCGCACATTTGTTAAAGGTCGTTATTCAAGGCGGCTATCACATTTCCACAAGTGTTTCACTTTGAAAATGAGAGATTGTGTCATGATGTACACTTGAACAGTGTATGCATGTTTTATCTTACAGAATGATTGATCTTCATGGCCATATCAAGAGTAGAGAGTCGAGAGTCGTGGGTTCAGGAGTGGAGAGTCAGTTTCAATAGTCAGTCGGTCTTGTATCCACAAGATGGATTCCCGCAGTCTAAGACAGGGTGTGGGACAAGTTAAACTATACTATGGAAGCTAGTATTGTAGAGCAGTGGTTCAGCGTTACATTATAATTTGAGGATTTGGACATTTGAACGTTTTTAAATACTATTATACTTTATGAACCTAAGACATTTAATAATAGGGACTATTTACGTAGTTAACAAATGGAAGTAATGAAAATCTCTATTCGAAACGGACATGGAAATCACAACGCGAAGTCCGGACCTTGTTATTCAATGTACCAAGCATGTCACATGACCCCGTAGTGCTACATGGCTTGATTTAAGGCAATACAATCTACGGTATATAGAGAAGAGTGTTCGCGCGACGACATATGTACAATGTAGGGCCGTATTTTTTATATTCTATTTTTAAAGTATGTGAATTCTTGGTATCTTGATGACATACTCAATATTATACTTCTTTAGCAGGGTTTTCGTTATCACAAACTACGTAGATCTTTCTCTAATTTCTACCGCCGCAACGAGGGCCTGCTGGAAAAGTACCACACCAACCTTAAAACACTTTTGCGACTAGGCATATCACAACCCTCATTTTATGGAGATGTGGTCTATAAACTTCGAAAGTAAAAGGGGTCTGACGGGTTTCCTGACCGCTTTACAAATTTAATCAGGAAGTTCGTCAGAAAAGGATATAACCCTTTGGTTTTGCAGCGCACTGCATGTTTAGTGACTGACCACTCTACAGTCAGTCATTACGCTTCACTTTTCACTTGTGCGATGACTGGACTACCTCTTGGGACTCTATGATTGTACCTACTCAAACCCCAACTAAGGGAGGTGGGTACATGAGCTTTCGTCCCTCTAGTTGTCTGGTCGTAACCTAGATTAGTTTTCTCTTTAGCTGCAACTACTATGGCTGTTCAGTACGATTCTGGATACATCCAGAGATGTTTATTATTTTTTTGTATGTGTTTTTTAGTTAGTTTCTCTGGATGTTGACTTTATTGTTAGAGAATTCCTTTTGATGGGATGTAGTTTTGTTTACACTTTTTGTCTATTTGGGCGCTGAAGACAGGATAATAGCGAGGAATGTGCGCATAGAAAATCGATTCAAGCTTACCAGTAGGCCTTATTGCCTACTGACCGTTCCAAGTCGGTAAACCTGTCTTCACCACGCTTTCTGTTGTTTTTTGTCTCTTTCATTGTATTTTCAAGTCTTTGTTCGCAGTACAGTGCGGACCAACGATGCCATTGCTTTCGGACGCTGTGGTTTCTATAGGACCCTATATCTCGTTTTTGATCTGAGTTTAGTCATTCGCGCTATAATATGTTTCTTTAGCGATAACAGCGCTTAGTGTTGGTTATATGCCCTTTGCACCGTTAACATGCCTTGATAAATATTGCATTGTATTTAAGGTGTATTGTGGATGAATGAATGAATGGCCCGAACAAATCCCTAACATTCAATTCCAAACAAACATTTAAGACTGAAGATTATGTTTTATATAATTTGAACGATATGAAAAGTATTGCACTATTTTCATGATTAATAATACATATATTTATAATAATAATAATTATTATTATTATGATTTACGTGTATATTCTCGTATTGTGTTCTAAGTTACATGGCGTATGTCACTATAATAAACGATTAACCTGCTTACTTTTATTTAATGCGAAAAGTAAGAAAATATTGTTGACCATCCACTTGCTACTTTTGATAGTGTCTTTTCCCGACTTTCCAAATTGTTCTCATCTTATCAAATCATGGTTCACCAAAGCATGACCCGCTTACCCATCAAAAGAACGTCCAGTTTCACAACTGTCTATACAAATACTGCCGTTATTTATGTTAATATCTATAACATACAATACCTTTTTTTATTTTTTATTTTTTATTTCTGGTTTCAAATATTTGAAACGCTATGATTTTAAAGCATATTGATGTATAATACACGAATTAGTAAATTACTCAGTCAAAGTATAAATACTTATGCCATAGTTGCTTACACCACTTATAAACGTTTGCAAAAATAACTATGACTCAGAAACAATTAGAGAAGATAATAATTTTCTTTAGTAGTATGATCAATGATGAATTTACCAGGAAGTTTATTAACATTCATATATATGTGTTCAACAAAAACTTTACTTGTTTTTCAATTAATATTCATAGCAGTAGAAATGACACAAAGGTAGGATAACTCCGTTGCTGAAAGAACACTTATAGAAGACACTTAATTCATAGACACACTCTCGGAAACAATAAAAAATGGCTAAAGTGCTGCTTCATCGAAGATCAACATATTTACGGTGCCCTAAAACTTCTACTATCATTCTCCCATTGATGATTCTTAGCTTACATTAAATGCATAATATTATAGTGTGACCTTGTTCATTGATGAGGATGTCCGTGCTATTTCTGAGCCGAAAAATATAGGCTGACACATATTCTATAGATAGGGTACCAGCATTAGCATTTGTTATGTGGTAAAATTCAATGTAATCATTGAAAGTACTTGTTTGGTCATTGAAATCGCCCATTAATATCAACTGCACTTACATAGAACATTTACAAATATCAACTGTTAAATGTTTTAAAATGTTTATCATTTTCTGGATATATATCTTGTCCAGTATTAAAATATTGTTATTTAACTTCAACCAAATATAGTTTAGATTCACTTTTATTTCGGATGGATTTTAAACTGAAATTATTTTGTATCGCAGAATTCCGTCAGATCAGATCTTTGTCATTCATTTAGGCTATTTTTTTATTCCGTGGACTGTAATATATCTATCTGGAATCGTTGAATCCTGGACGTGTAAAGAGTCAAACATTATTCTCCCAGTCAAGGATTCAACAATTTCAAAGACATCCAACCTTCTCAAGTCGGTAACCATGTCTTCACCATTATTTCTGTTGTGTATTGTATTTTTCATTGTATAGTTAGTTTGCTTTTTGTTTGTGGTACAGAGCGGATCTACGGTGCCATTGGCGACCATTTTTCTAATTTTTGTTTATAGAAGTGTTCATCATGGAGTTTATTCAATGAAAACCCATTTATACTGAACACAATTCTTAATTACTCTCCTTTGTATTTTACTTAATTTTCTTATTTTAAATATATTTTAGAATAATTGTGTGATAAGTTTTTTGTTTTGAGCAATAGTTTCTAAAATATTTATTTTTGTTTTAATTGCGACATATGTTGAGTGTAACCCTCCCTTTATAAAAATATAAGACTATGTGCTGATAAAACAAATAACATGAATCGAAGTCTGCTTACAGATATCAATTTCTTAAAATCTGTAGGAAATAATATTAAACAAACATAAAAGGTTGACACATTTATTGCAGATGTTCCGTCTATGATAAAAATGAAACATGGATAATCCTAAATTACCTCCCATTTCATTGAATATCGTTTGAAATTCAAGTAACTGTAGTTCAGCGTTAACATATATATTTTCGGAATTTTCATTTAAAAACGCATTAATTTTTGTAGTAGTAATCTAGTAAAACATGTTGTAAAAGTAATTTTAGTTGGCATATTTTAAAATTAGGAACATCGAAAGCTGCATTAATTTAAAGAACTAAACAAAGGCATATGTACCCAATCGTATAATGTTATAATTTATTTCTAAGAAAACACGTAGACTTGAAAGCTTTAAAATGTGTTCATGCAATCAGAGCAGACATTTGTGCAGTTCAACCGTATTTCTAATCAAGCGTGAAATATAGAAAATAATGAGAATAGTATTGACACATTCTTAGGTGGGTACTTCCAAATGTTGACTAGTACATACACCAACAACCGAAATATATCATCAAGAATAAACAATAATTCAAATAAATTTCAGACACATTCCTGAATCTTCTCCGAATGAAGCATACACATCGTACGTCAGTAATTAGTATATAACTGCTGTATAATTAAGGCGAATATAGAAAAACTTACCAGAACAACTGCTCTTTATGAGGAAAACAGCGATCACAATCCCGTGTATGGAATATCGACATGTTTTATACGCGGTCATGGCAACACACGTACACTTATCTGCTTATATTTAATTATACGTAACCTTTATGTAAACTTTCGTTCGTAATTGATTGATGTTTCCTTAGTATTCGCTTTAGTTTTATTATCAACCGAAGTAAAATAAAAACAGTTTGTATATGTGTGTATAATCGGTTTTTACATTACAATTCTTGCAGAGTCAAAATATGGACGCTATTGCCAATTGCCAAACACAACACTGAGGTATTTTTCTTGATTTTCTTGATAAATAAAATGATTATTATTCTAAATGTTGAAAAGGGGCTAGAGGCCGTGAGCGGTAGCTAGCATAGTTCACTACTGCTCATCAACACTCTCAATCAAAGCGAGACTGCAATATTTCGTATGTGTCGTGCTCGGCCGTTTCCAAAGGTCCATTGTCATACTCTTTTTTTATAGCACAGTGGCGTTGTTTGTGCAGTGTGGCGGCAGTAAAACGTCTCCCCGCGCTTGCAGTCAGTACTGTTATTCATTCGATCTATGGAGATCGCTGAGCCCGATACTTATATTGTGATCGGTGGTACATTTTCAATTTCTATTGTTTTCTTACTTAATTTTCGATTCGGTGGTTCCACTACTCCGGCCGATAAAAGGCTTTGGGTATTGTTTAACCACTCATATGATATGTTGTCTGCTTTTTAATTTAGTATTTTGGCTGTTACTTGTGATACGCAGGCTCCATAACCGCTGCTCCCAACTAAATTCCTTTTTGTTTATTTCGCTCGTCGGGACATACAATTGTATTAGATCCCGAGACCATACGCCGCTGGATATAGGGGATGAAATAAAGATACAACTATTGCTATATCCACCGCCATATGCTTGCCATCTTCGGGATGGTTAAAATTCTGTACTGTTGATTTTATGAATATTAACTTCTGCTCAACCCGGGGCTAGAGGGCGTGAGCGGTAGCTAGCATATTTCACTACCGCTCATGAACAGTCTCAATCAAACCGAGACTGCAATATTTCGTATGTGTCGTGCTCGGCCGTTTCCAAAGGTCCATTATCATACTCTTTTTTATAGCACAGTGGCGTTGCTTATGCAGTGTGGCGGCAGTAAAACGTCTCCCCGCGCTTGCAACCAGTACTATTATTCATTAGATATTTGGAGATCGCTGAGCCCGACACTTATATTTAGTGATCGGTGGTACATTTTCAATTTATTTTGTTTCCGTACTTAATTTTCGATTCGATGGTTCCACTACTCCGGCCGATAAAATGCTCTGGGTATTGTTTAACCACTCATAGGATATGCTGTCTGCTTTTTAATTGAGTATTTTGGCTATTACTTGTGATACGCAGGCTTCATAACCAATTCTTTCAACTAAATTCCTTTTTGTTTATTTCGCCCTTCGGGGCATACAATTTTATTATATCCTGGGACCATACGCTGCTGGATATAGGGGATAAAATAAAGATACAAATATTGCTATATCCACCACCATATGCCATCTTCGGGATGGTTAAAATTCTGTACTGTTGATTTTTATGAATATTGAGTTCTGCTCAACCCGGGGCTAGAGGGCGTGATATTTCGTATGTGTCGTGCTCGGCCATTTCGAAAGGTCCATTATCATACTCTTGTTTTAGGAGGCCTATGTCACATACTTGTGAAAGCTTAATGTAATGGTCAGTTAAATGTAAAATGCACTATAAAAGAATATGTATATATAAAAGTCGATTTTGTCGTGTCCATGTACATATATAACCACGTAATGATACAGTATTTACCAATTGACTGCTACAACACATTACAATAGTATGTAATGACTTACAAATTAATTAAAATCAGAGATTACGTCCGAAACTGTTCACATGCTTGTTTTATACTGTTTGATCCATGTTATCATACGTTGACCATATTCGGATCTAATTGTCCAAATAAAAACATTCGGTCTATGCCATAACTTGTTATAAACAACATGTTTATATTGTTTTCACAAAGGAAGCAAAACAACGCTTTAACATTAAAACGTCTATTGCAACTTCCCATGATATTTTAATGAAACTATACGACTATGCAAACTTAACTAATATAAATTAATTAACTAAAACCGGAAAGAATATAATTATTTGCAATCCGGAAAATCGAATTCGCAGTGTAGCACAAGTCACCACTGAATCGATAATACGATTAAATATTAGTTTCCGGTATAACATCTAAATACACTTCAGTTGAACATTGTTACATTTAAGTACGGATGTGCGATGTGTATGATTCATTCGAAACTATTAATTAAAATATGAAACTGGGCCAGTAATTATAGTCTCGCGAGAGAATACGCATATAAACGGGTAAACTGGACAAACCTTGGTGAAGCAGGATTCGCTTAGATGTCAACATGGGTAAAAACAATTTGGAAAGTGGGGAAATAATCAAACGAAAAGACTGAATGTATGAAAAACACTTCAGAAAGTGGAAGACCACATAAATTCACCCCTCGTCATATTAAAAGCATATGATCCGTGATTAGTATTTCCTTTTGTAAAATGTAACTACAATAATAAAAGTTTTTTTCAATAACCAGATTTAACTAAACTGAATCTTTGTAGGCAGGTATATAGTTTTACTCTCCTATCACTCATATGCTTTGCTTTGAAGAAATCGTGAAGGTCCTAAATAACAAATATTCTGATCAAATCTAGCTGGTCAAATCACATAGGATTAAATATATGGATCTGCTTTGCTCTAATATCTTAAATGTTTCCTGCCCCTCATATATGTTTTGCACGGATAGATGGAATATGTTCTATTCTGCATATTAATTTTGCACGGATAAAAGGACTATGTTCTATTCTTCATATTTGTTTTGCACGGACAGAAGGAATGTGTTCTGATCCTCATATTTGCTTTGCACGGATATATGGAAGATGTTCTATTTCTCATATTTGTTTTGCACTGATAGATGGAATAAATTCTATTCCTCATATATGTTTTTGCACGGATAGATGAAAGATTTTCTATTTCTCATATGTGTTTGGCACGGACAGATGAAATATGTTTTATCACTTACGTGCTGTGCTCCGATAGATGGAATATGTCTATATCTCATATATGATTTGATAGATGGAACATGTTTTATCACTTACATGATGTGCACTTATAGATGGAATATGTTCTATCACTTAACATTTTGTGCACGGATAGATAAGAAATCGTTTTATCACTTACATGATGTTCACTGATAGATAGAACATGTTATATCACTTACTTGCTTTGCTCTGATAGATGGTATACGTTCTGTCACATGCTTTGCTCTGATAGATGGAATACGTTCTGTCATATGCTTTGCTTTGATAGATGATTTATGTTCACTTATTTGTTTTTCTCTGACGGGTCGAGTATGTTATAACACTTACATGTTTTTCTGTTATGGATGGTTATAGAAGAACCGTCATAATACACGTTTTGCTCTGACAGATGGAACATGTTTATCACTTACATGCTGTTCTTTTAAATATATATCTATTGACACATATTTCTGTTATCCTATGGTACTCTGGGTGGACCCTAGGTTACTTTAGGTGGCCGTTTCCCGAAAGTAAAAGGTTATGAACAATTCATCCATTATAAAGTCATTCACTTTACTACATGACAATCCACCGCATAATGAAGCCGTTAATAGCTATGGAGTAAGTGAATTAGTATAACAAAAGGTGAACCAATCTAACGCTTAGAGAATCAATCGAAGATGAAGAGAACCAGTTTAACAATTTGGTAATTCATTCATCATAATGCTAAACAATACGATGCGAGTGGAGGAGGGGTTGAGGGGCAACATTGTAAGAACTATCTACCACAATGGCGAACACTACGATGTTGGGACGGCACTGTCGGTCTCACTGGGAAACTTCTCACTGACAATGTATGCAGTATTTGTATTCAGAACAGAGATTTCCATTTCTTTTTCAAATTTCCGTTTTATCAAGATATGTTAATAGCGCATGCGGTTTATGTCTACTTATTTTCATTATGCTATTCCATAGCATATCCCTACCTCCATCTATGGAAGGTCAAACTTGTTTTAACATAAGTGTTTAAGAGATATTTGGGGCGAGTTGTATGCTGGTAAGAAACTCTGCAGAAAACGTTTTATTGAAGAAGTGCTACTATTTAGCATTGGCATTAGATACATGTAATACTGAGTAAAATAAAATGTACCTCTTATTCTTTCCCTTATTATATAGACAGCAAAACAGGAAATAATTAATGATGTATATAGAACAATTAGATCGACCATCACCAATAGCCTACACAAAATATTTTTTTTGGAAAAGTTTAGTACACAAGGTAGTTATCTCCCTTTTTCTTAAACCATGCATGTTTGGTAAAAACACATACAAATCTACAAACATTACCTCGCTTTGTCCGAAACAATATTCTCTATATGTTGCTTCCGCAAAACAGAGAACACAACACAGATTGTGTAGGCAGCAGCTTTTGATTATCAAAAATCATAAAATTACCTCCCTTTAAGGTACCCGTAACATCCATAAAATAGTACAGCTTGGCAAAATTTAAAATGTTTGAAGGAATATTTAGTAATCAGTGAAGTGGTGCTTAAAAACATCAAACATTGTTTCATTAAAACGCTTTTCAAGCTGTCCTACGCCCTCAACAACTGGCCTATGGGAATACCAGGAAAGAAGTGGGTGCTTTATTTGTGGTGATAATAGAATATTCATACTAAAAATGTCGTCTAGAGATATAGCATATGTGCCGTTTGTTAGCTAGTCTACATTAGTAAAATATATTATTCTGTAATAGTCATCAGTTTTTATCGACCGAGCGAATGTCCTATAACTGTTTTATCTCTTCTTTCCTTTCTTTTTTTGCATTCTTTATTTTTTCCGACTTTTGTTTTCTTTTCTTCAATGAATAATTTATATTTAGATCACCTCTAACCAAATGTCCATGTACTATGAAAGAAAACTATATGTGTAAAACAAAATAAAGCGGAGATTTCGCAGATTTCAGGGAAAATAGCGGGTATGTGCGAAAAGGTTCAATTAGAGCAGGAAACGCGTTCTGTTACACATATTTAGAGAACAGCAATATTCAAAATGCCGCCGCAACATGTCAAATTAATCTGGGTTGAAATCTTGATTACAGTGTACCACGTACTATTATCTAGATATATAATTTATTTTTTAATTCAACAATTTAAAAGCCAATATTTCTGATACTGTCGCTTCTTTTCTCGATTTACACCTCTCTATTGAAAATGGAGAAATACGAAGCTCAATCTAAGACAAGAGAGATAATTCTAAGTTTGATATCGTTAACTATCACCACTTATATTGTGATTTTCCCTTACAACTTCTTATGGAGACTATGTTCCTCAATATATTTATTTTTTTCTAGACCATGTAGTGGAGTTCAGTACTTCTTAAAGTAATCTGCGACAAGTACTCATTATATTGTGTTTACAAACTTCGTCCTTGAATGCTACTTTACTGTTGGATTTTCATATCTACTTCGTACGATTCTTGATCAAAATCACTTTCATACAATCTATTGAAACTTGGTCAAAATCACTTTCATACAATCTATTGAAACACTTTATACTACCTCTCATGAACAGACTCAATAAAACCGAGTCTGCTACTTTTATCTTTTGTTTGAGTTTGTTATTTCCAAGGAATAACGTTTTAGTTTTTATTAGTAAGAAGTGTATCAAACGCGGTGTTGACCCTATCATTCTGCAACGCACTGCATGTTTAGTGGTAGACCCATTTACGGATCGTCACTATGCTTAAGTAATAATTATGTCTTACATATTGTCTTATCGTTACCTTAATGGGTTGTTCTCTTATTGCTCTGGATCCTACCAATTCATTGAGCACATTTACTTGAATTGTGACTTTCTAAGCTTTTGTTTTGTTTTATTCATATATGCATGGTCATCTGTGTGTAATACTTATATTAACTATTATTGACGCCTTGTTTGTTAGAGAATAGAGTCTGACAGGGAATTCTTCCTTTACACTGTACCGTTTTTGGGATACCGGTAGAGCAAGAGTGGGGTTTGGTGTACCTCAGAACCTGGTTTAAACGCCCTGTGGCATTTTTATGTCGTATGCCTTGCTTCTAATTAACATTGTAATTGTTGTTTTTTATGCTTGCTGTTGCTTGACTGTGTTCTGTGAAAGCTACATTTCCTGTCTGACTTGTATACCTATGTTTATCAAAAAAACATAAATAAATAAAATGCTTAGAACAATAGAATAAACGGTAAAATTAAATATAAAAATATCGGACAGGGAATGTAACATTCAAGGAGGACAGTCAGCCACAAAACGCAGAAAAAAAAACGCAAACAAACAAACAAGAAGGCAAAGGTAATAATAAATGCAAACGACATCACAAACACAAAAGGGTTGACAATAGGGCTACCGCCTTGGAACGGTCAGTGGCAAAGTAGGCCACTGGGGATTTAAACTGGTTCTACGGTTCACCAAACCTCACACTTACCCTACTTCATCCGATTAAAAAAGGACAATGTAAATAAAGAAATCTCCGCCATGATCTAATCTCTAACCAACAAGGCAGTTTGGTTAGAGATGGAAGTATGACTTGCGAGTCGATCCATGTACTATTGAGCCGTAGTCCAGCTTGAATCTGATAAGAGATCTGTAAGTATCTATAATACATAGATGCATCAATTACACAATGTATACGTTTGCTTGAAGGTTAAGCCGACACACTATTAGATTCTTTCAAAGTGGGATGAGTAAAACACTTGTTGTTTGGATAATTATGGCGACTGAAATGATATTTGTATGGACGAATTAAACACGTATGGTGAGGCTATTTTATTTGAGAGCAATTTAGAAAGTTAAGATGCAAACAAATTATGTACACGATTTACTTTTCTGTCTAAAATAGCAAAGCCCAGGTCAGTTATAAACTTGAAAATATTTGAAAAATCAGAAAGAAGCAAACTAGGTTGTATTGAGTCAGTTTATAAGAGGTATTATACGGCTCAACAATGCACACGCCCCACTAGCACCGTCTCAAGTTGTATTATACTATAAAGTTATAGTTCGATGATATCAAAGTGTCAGTAAAGTAACCTACTACATTCCATACAAGGAAATACTATACACTTTAAAACAGCTTTGGTGTCAAATCATATCATATTTCGGCTGGTTTTCGTGTTTACATATTTATGGCTGTTACATCTATATTAACAGAAACTATACGTATATTCTTTTCCAAACGGACATAAATAAAATACAGGCCTTTTTATGTGGGTGGGAACCGAATTAAAATGCTGATGATTTTTTTAAACGTAGTCCATATGAGTATTTGCAATAAGCCGTCCTAATCAAAGAGGAATCACAGCTCACATAACAGATACAACTGCACGTAGAAGCATGGAGTCTCATTCATCTGATCTTAATTCCTGTTTTAGTGATGTTCATACGGATTATTCTAGATTCAGATACATATTGCTATTTTCCCTATTTATGTACTGAATTGGTTTCTTCATGGATTTTGAAGTTGGCCTTGTCCACTGGATTGGTGACCCTAAAATTAAAATGAATTGCTGTGATTGTCAAGTTAAAATGCACATGACTAAGGTTTCAACAACAACTTAGCTTTGTGTAAATAATAAAGTATGAGTCACACATATTACGAGTAACTACATCGTATTCTAATACACCCGCACTATATAGACTAGTTTAATATATCTCGTTATAATCAACGATATATCACTGTAACGTTTGCAACGTTAGGAGAATATTAAGCAAAGCAATGCGAAAGATTTCAGATGATGAGTGCGTTATTTTCACATTTTAGGATATTAGAATAGAAATAGAACATCGTTTACGGTGAATTATCTTATAATTTATCACGGTTTGTCGTTCAATTGTAAACTATAATTTCACTAGCCCAAAGGTTTACAATAGAACTATAAACCGTGATATATTACACGATAATTCACCGCAAATGATGTTCTATTTCTTAAATATTGCTAGATGAAGGAGAATAAACACATATGAAATATCTACCCAAATATCGGTGTATTTGTGTGCATATGTCCTTATTTTTTATTTCGTGAACTTGTGTCGCTTCTTTTCTCGATTTACATCTCTCTATTGAAAATAGAGAAATAATTAGCAAAATCTATGACAAGAGAGGTCTTTTAATTTGTTATTTTTAAAGATCCCCATTTAGATTGGGATGTTCCACTAGCAATTTCTTAATGGGCCTATGTTTCTCAATTTATTCGTTTTCTAGAGCGTGTAGTCGGGTTGAGGACTTTAATATTGGCAATATTGGCAATACGGTATAACTCAAAACCTGCTCCACCAGGGCTACCTTTGCCATAAACTTCGAAAAATGTTATTATCGTAACCCTAATTTACTGATAAAATTTTGAGCGTAATTTAAGATCTCTCCTGCGACAAAGACTATCACAACCTATGGTGACGTGATTTATGAACTTCGTCAGATCCTTAATCATAATCGCTTGCATGTTGTTGAACAGTTTATCAAACTTAGTTATGACCCTAACGCACTGCAAGTTTGGTGGTTGACCCATTTACAGATCTCCACCATGCTTTGCTCTTTGATTGAGCGATGACCGGACAGATTTTGGACCTTATGATGACGTCTACCTAAATCCTCAACATCCTAAAATGATATTTTCGTTTTTTATATTAATATAAACATGTTGAGTGTCCTCCTTGAATGCTACTTTCCCTGTCCGATATTTTTATATTTCTTTCTATGTGTTTTACTTATATTGCCCATTTATTTTGCCTTGTTTGTTAGAGAATATTACTGTCGGGGATTTAATTACTTAAACTGTCCCAATTTATTGGGATGACAATAGGGTAATAGTGATGTTTGGCACCGTAGAACCTGGTTGAAAACCCAAGCCACTTGGTATCCCTATCTCTATTGTCAATCCGTTTGTGTTTGTGATATCACATGCATTGCTTCCTAATACCATTGCAGTAGTTGTTTGTTTTATTATGTCTGTTTTTGGTTGAATGTGTTCTTTGAAAGCTATATTTCCTGTTTAACCTTTAAACCTACTTTTGCATAATATTTAGAAGCTATAAATGACCAACTCGGTCGCTATTTGTTTCAATGACATAACAAATACCTAAACGTGTTAGATATACACCTTAAACATGGCATTCAATTTAAAGGTTGTATTTAGATACCCTTTAATCGCACAGAACAACACATATTTAATTAAGCAATACAAAATATGTTTACAAGCATTAACAGAACAAAATAGGTATACAATGTACAACATATTCGATTTATGAACTTGAATATAATTAATTGCGAAAATATTTTGAAAACGCAATATGTGATACAGCATAAAAGGAAGTTTATATTTTGTGAAACATTATAGTACTTACAGTGCTAAGTACTTGTTTAATTGCATGAACAATAAGAGATATAAAGGTCAAACAGGAAATGTATCATTCACAGAACACATTCAACAAGAAAAACGCATTAAAACAAACAACAACTGTAAACAAAATAATGAGTAATGCATGTGAATCATTAAAACAAACGGTTTTGGAACGGCCAGTGACAAAGCGGCCGCAGGAGGTTTAAACCAGGTTCTACGGTGCACCAAACATCACTCATCTGTGATTACTATCTAAACATCAGTTTTTCTTTCCAAACCTTTATCTACCTAATAGTATCATGTTTTTATTTCGCAGTGTTCGTTTTGATCTTGATAGAGTTCTAACGTTGTCTTATTGTCAATACTTGATAATAGGATGGGCATCTGATATTTATGAAACCGGTTAATCGATACTGTTGTCTATATCAAACATGCGAACATATAAATAATTTCGAATAAAAGCATAAACTCACTGGATGGGCCTTTTGACATACGTTGGTGCACAAACAATTTGCAATCACGATCATAAATACTATCAACACACCTAGAGCGATTACACTAGCAATTATAGCAGGATCCTGTTTATCTGAAATGAATTACGTTAATAAGTATAATTATTCAAAAAATAAAAATGCATTATCGTTTTATAAATAGTGAATTAAAAAGCTAGAATTCGAGTTAAACAACGAGTATTTGTTACCTATAATGATTAATACTAGTATACATATTATAGATCTCACTAAACACTTATCTTTATTGCAAGTAGAAACTGCACCGTAGGTCCGAACTGTACAACAAACTTAATCATAGGAGTACATTAAAGTGTCAATGAATAAGTCATTACACAACAAAGAGTGGTAAAGACAGGTTTACAGTCATTACACAACAAAGATTAGTGAAGACAAGTTTACAGTCATTACACAACAAAGAGTGGTGAAGACAGGCTTACAGTCATTACACAACAAAGAGTGATGAAGACAGGCTTACAGTCATTAAACAACAAATAGTGGTGAAGACAGGCTTACAGTCATTAAACAACAAATAGTGGTGAAGACAGGCTTACCGATTTGGAAAGTTCAGTATACAACAAAGAGTAGTGAAGACAGGTTTACCTATTTGAAAAGGTCTGTATACAACAAATAGTGGTGAAGACAGGCTTACCGGGTCATGACACAACACATATTGGTGAAGACAGGCTTACCAGGTCATTACACAACAAAGTGTGGTGAAGACAGGCTGACCGATTTGGAAAGGTCAGTATACAACAAAGAGTGGTGAAGACAGGCTTACCGATTTGGAAAGGTCAGCATACAACAATGAGCGGCGAAGGCAGGCTTACCAGGTCATCACACAACAAAGACTGGTGAAGACAGGCAATTTGGAAAGGTCAATATACAAAAAAAGAGTGGTGAAGACAGGCTTCTCAATTTGGAAAGGTCATTACACAACACAGAGAGGTGAAGGCAGGCTGATCAATTTGGAAAGGTCATTACACAACAAAGTGTGGTGAAGACAGGCTTACCAGTTTGGAAAGGTCAGTATACAAAACGACCTACTGGTTTGCTTAAAGAGCAAAACAAGTAAATATGCAAGTCGAACAGAAAAATCAGCATTCAAGAACAACATTCAACCACTAATAATTATAGAAACAAACAACAATAACACGTATAAATTATTGAACTTATACTTAGTGGAACATTGAAATAAAATATCGTGATAATTTGTACAACTCTTCACTTATTATATATTCAACATTGTGCGGGCCCAAACAAGCCGCATTATAGGTGTTATAGCTCAAATTAAATAGGTTCTAATAGTTGGTAGTCCTCACGAGTTCTTGAATTTCATAGAACATTACATCATTGGAATTATAACATTTGTGCTTAAAAGCCATACGGCAATCTTCAAGAGTTTATCAAGAATTGAAATTAGCGTCTCGATTTATTTATCTAGTATCATTTAGACTCTAAATCTGCTTGCATTTAATTAAATACATTTTGATTTTTTACGTCTTATTCAGCTATAGATTTACATATATTATTGGCACAATATAATCAACAGTTAATATTATACAAAAGCTTTGCGCTTGATGCTGTTCTTAATGTCAATGACTGAATCAATGCAAATTACATTAAAAAAAAACTGTACACCGTGAATTTTTTAAAAAAAATGTTGCCCTATATCCCTTTAACATATATAACGTATTTTAAATATGAAATCATCATGCAATTATGTATGTATTTAGTTGAATGTATTGATGTGTTTATATAAACATGTTTGCAGACAGCTAAAAGAATCTTTATTTATTGCCAAAACAAACAGCAAACCTGAACCCTTTGAAACGTTTATGTTATCAACTCTTTTGAGATAAAACATAAAACATATTAGCTCGACGTAAATAAGAACATTTGTAAAACTGTGTTGAATTGATAAATCGTTGCTTTTGTTTCTTGTATAAAGGTGGCGTTATTTTATATTTCGAGTATAAAACATGTTAAAAATATATGTAACTGACACAAATGCGATAACCTGTCTAAAATTACCTATTAAATGTGTTAATTTTACAAAATACAAACTTTTAAATCTAGAATTAAGGTTTTATTTCATACCCCATCCAACCCCGTTATCGCTTCTCGGAGAAGGGGTTGGATGGGGTATGAAAATTAATACTCGGACCACGTAATGAGCAAATTTCCATCACTTTCATATATTCCGTATATCGTTTATGAATATAAGACTGATAAAGAACAGCTGTAGAGGAGGATAATTAGTCACCATATTACGATTTTGTAACATGCAGGAACATCGTGCGTATTATTTTTCATATAAACAGTATTCAGAGGATCAAGTAAGAAAGAAGTGCCTGTAACATTTCATGAAGATCGAAATAATGATTTAGTTATGAGAATAATGAATGTTATTCTGGTGAAAAGATTTGTAGTTGATGTACCAGGCATGGTGCTTGTAGCGACGTTATTTGTTGTGGTACTGGTTTCAGCACCGGTTTGGTATGGATGAATGGTATACGTATTGCTTCTGTAAACTAACGTCGGCTTCAGAGTGCCTGTAAATAAAAACATGTATATATACTTAAGAATGTAATACACACATATCTATCAAATTAGTGACATACATTTATGTTATATGCAAACACAGTTTAGAACTCTGCTTTGTGCCTGAACTATAACCTTTAAGCATGGAGCTTATACCCCAAATGCCAACAGCAATGTGATCACCATCGTATGTTCAGTTAAATGGTTCCATGGGAGCCATTGTTCTTGGGCTTCAATCTTAGACGACGGAATTCTCGAACATTTTGTCACACGCAGTTGACAGGAGAAGTAGTGACATTGGGCGGTTGCAATTAGTTACCGTTGTCATACAGCATCAATAGGCAATATAAGTAAAACACAAATATGCTCGTGTAAATATAATACCAAAGACAATAGCATAGAAAGCCACAATGAAGGTACTCAATGACTTGGCAGAAGCCAGAGCAACAAGAGAATAAACCATTAAGGGCACGACAAGAAAGATCATAGACAAACATCAAACGACACCGTCCCATTGGGCTTAGGTAGGCGTCATCATAGGGTCCACAGCCTGTCCGGTCATCGTATAAGAATTTCATATCAGCATGTTTTCTGTTACAAGAATCAGGTAGAATACCTAAACCACCAAACCAGTCTAAAACCTAATATTCGGGGCCCTTGTTTCAGCTAAAGTATCTTTAGCATTAATACGAGCATTTTTAACAATACGTGCATACTAAGTGGTAAAGTTTTGAGAAAATCTGAGAAATAAATACTTTATAGCCAAATATTGTTTTTTATGAGGTTTATTCTATTCTTCTTTTCATCGGTCATGCATCACTATGTAATATTCAAAACGAAGTGGTAAATATGTCCACTTACGAGGGAGCGTAGCGTTATTCATATAAACCCTTTGTTGATGGAACAGTAGAAAACTAAGACATCTCAAATAATTTCATTTAACCTTAATAGTTTGCTATACTACGTTCTGGATATTTAATTACGTTTCTCAAACATATTAAAGTTAACCTATATTTCGATAAAACTCTGATTTGTTTTCTAATATTTGATGCAGCAAAATGTTGCAATTTAAATGCTTTATCAAAAGCAACTTTCTCACATGAAATGTTTATTTCTAAACCAATTTTGAAACGTTATATATTTGTATTTACAGCTATAAATGTCTATTTCACTGATATACAGCACATTTGGTAATTATAGATGAATTCTGCCTGAAAAGTAAAACAAAACCTTTTGGCTGAAACAGGCTACCGCCCCGCCCCCACAACCACCCCACCCCACCAGAACAATAGTCAGTATAACGGTGGGTCAAACATGACTGAGCTTGTAGTTCCAACAAACTCACAAAGAAGGTTAAATTTGGGTCGTGTGCGTTCTAATGTTAGCATTTTATTAAACAATTTTAATTATTTCAACTAAGGTTCGAAAGTTCGAAGAGATAAGGTGAAATAATGATTGGGGAATCTTGCAATTCATCAAACATTCGTCATCGCGAAATAGCGATGATCTGCAAAAAGAAATATAAAAAGATCGGACAGGGAAAGTAGCATTCAAGGAGGACAGTCAACCATAAAACATAGAAACAAACACGCAAACAGACAAACAAGAAGGCAAAAGTAATAATAAATGTAAACGACATCACAAACACAAAAGGGTTGACAATAGTGCTACCGCTTTCGAACGGTCAGTGGCAAAGTAGGCCAATGGGGGTTTAAACAGGTTCTAGGGTGCACCAAATCTCACACTTACCCTACTGTCATCCCATTAAAACAGGACAGTGTAAATAAAGAACAGGGATTCATGACTACTATTTTGGGAACCGGCTCGCATCACAATCTGTGAAAGTAAAATGTTTTTCATATAACTGTGGAAATGGTGTGGTTTTACCGATATGATACTCAGTATTTGAAAATAACGAGGTGCACAAGACACCTTCTGTCAAAACTGAAACCTCGTAATTCATGCCTTTTTTTATAAGAGAACAATACTCTCCGAGTAAATGAGAATAGTGTTGTGGCAAGCACGTGATACTGCGAATTGAGTTATGCAGTGCGTGCATCAGAACAGATTAGGATGGCTCTGTAACTGTGTCTTATATAAAACACAGATTGATATCTTGAGTGTAAACAACTAACGAGCATAAAAGGTCTGTTCATAAATACATTACCTTTCATGCAAATTACTTTATGTTGGATTAGACAGCTGTCTGTTTTAATAGTGCCATATTGATCAAGCAAGATGCATTTGATTTCTGTTTTTGATGGCGCATCTGAAAATAAATCAAAGTCTTATTTATAACATCGTAACTAATATTTTACCGACACAAGCAGCGAATTCAAAACTTAAAAGCACATATATGTATGAATTATATTTTATGCAATATACGAAACAGTGTAAATAATCGTAAGTTAAACTTGATGAACAGTAAGTTGGTCTATTATACATGTCAGTACTATAAAAATACATGTTCACGTAAGCTAAAGCTACTTAAACAATATTTAAAAATGAGTCTAGTTCCCGCCCGGAATGATTAAAACATATGAACTCTTTAAATAGACCTTTTAATAAGCTTATTACAGATGTAAAAAGGTGACTATGACCAAAGGATCTTACATTTGTAAATCAATCATCATCGAAATCAGACTGAGATAGTCCTTGTCGCAAAATAGTTTTTAACTTACTTTTAAAATTGTAAAAGTAGATTAGGGTTACGATAATAACAATTTGCAAAGTGTTTTCGAAGTCTATATTAACGGTATCCCTGAGGGATTATGTCTTTTATACAAAGATTACGAATATTGAAGACCTCAACTCGATTACAATGTAAACTAATAAAATGTATTCTCTGGCTAGATCAATTTATCGTTGCTTGCTCTAGCGGTAAAGTATTACATGTGTGCCAGCTTTATATAACAGGTCTATTAGGCATAGCATTTCAACTACTAGGACAACCTTATTCAAATATGATCATAGGCTACTTGGATATTCTTTGATATGCTCAGATATGCTGAATCATACATGTAGTTAGTATATGACGTGTGTTTGTGACTAGTGTAGTACATCTATGCAGAATAATGCAATATACATGTGGATTTTTAGTCCTATCTATATGACATTAGGTGTAGTCTGGATGGGATAGCTATATCCTACAGTGCCATAGATAAACATACATTCTATGACATCTATGCAGAATAATGCAATATACATGTGGAATTTTGGTCCTATCTATATGACATGAGGTGTAGTCTAGTCATGTAAACATGGATGGGATAGCTATATCATACAGTGCCAAAGATATACATACATTCTATGACAAGCAGTACTTTACTCTTTCAAGAATTGTACATTGCAATCCTCCTTTGACGTGTCAGAGTAAATTTCATAGTGGTGTGTTAACACTGCATGTTAATTTTAGTCAAATAACACAGTTTTGAGTCTAGAATTATTTTTAATTCCTTTTGTAATTTCTCTCATGATTTGTTCTGCTTTATGACTTTACACGTTAATGCATAAATGTAAAACAGAAATGGTTTATCTGGGCACTGTCCTTCCTATCAAATCAACACGTATCAAGTGTTGTATGTCTTATACGTTAGTACATGACATTTATATGGGACAACTGTTGCCCATGGGATAGCTATATCCCACATACACTGAACGAATGTTTTGTCATAGCTATATGACATGTAAATGGGACAGCTATATCCCACAAACCAGTAGTTTATGTCATAGCTATGTGACATGACAAGGGGGATAGCTATATCCCACAAACAAATAGTTTCGGTCATAGCTATATGACATGCTAATGGGATAGCTATATCCCTTAAAAGAAGTAGTTTAGGTCATAGTTATATGACATGTAAACGGGATAGCTTTATCTCACAAAGAAGTAGTTTACATCATAGCTATATGACATGTAAATGGAATAGCTATATCCCACACACTAGTAGCTTCGGTCCGAGTTATATGCCATGTAAATGGGATATCTATGTCCCATGTGTCATAGCTATATGATATGTAAATGGGATAGCTATATCCCACAAACTTGTAGTTTATGTCATAGTTATATGACATGTAAATGGGATTGCTATATCCCACAAACTTGTAGTTTATGTCATAGCTATGTGACATGCAAATGGGATATCTGTATCCCACAAACTTGTAGTTTATGTCATAGCTATATGACATGTAAATGGGATAGTTATATCCCACAAGTTATATCCCACAAACTTGTAGTTTATGTCATAGCTATATGACATGTAAATGGGATAGCTATATCCCACAAGGCAGTAGTTTCTGTCATAGATATATGACATGTAAATGGCATAGCTATATCCCACAGACAAGTATTTTATGTCATTGCTATATGCCATGTATATCGATATATCCTACTAGCACGTTTTGGGTGATTTAGGTCATGCAGTTGCATGTACAATATATTCCGGTTGTTTTGTTTCTCTACGCCATTTCACAAAAAGTTATCAGAACACGATATATAGCTATATCCCACGTATTATACAAAATGTATCATGTATGTGGTAATTACAACCTTTCAGCACATTCACCAGTTGTTTTGCATCATAAATACAACTGACATTTAAACACGTGCGATAGCTTTATACTATAACTCCATAATAAGTTAATTGTTAATTTACAGGTCATATAATTGATATGACACTTAGATTGGTTGGCGTATTTATATAGGGGCCTAACATTTCATTGAAATCATACTTGCTGATTTGAGTATAATGTCGTTTGGCATATTCCATTAACACGTACAATGCGTACAATGTTGATTTGTTTAGAGCGAACAACAGCTAGATTAGAAAATATTTGGATTAGTTAACTAGTTTATAATGATAAACCGATGGTCGGAAATAACTCGTTAATTCATATTACGAAAACTTATATGCAGTGCTTGTATTTTATGGCATTACTAACGAATACTGTATTCACATTTATAAGGGTTGATTTCATTCATGGCATCCTAGTGAATGGGTGGTAAACAAATACCCGTGAATATATATGTGTGTGCATATATGTATATGTGTATATGTATATATATGTATATACAGCATATCAGTTGCACTTATGCCGATAGCTATGTCACCTTCGTTGCTACAAACATGGGGCACACCGGTGTCGACTAAGTCATGAAATGCTATATCTTCTAAGGTTAATTGTAACATTTGAACATCTACAGTCATGTCCAAACAACCTCCTGCTAAACGCCGCAAGACGACCAAGTCATTGACAAGCTGTAATCCACGGACGAGCCAGACGAATGCAACGCCACCGAATGATCAAACAATCACACCACCACAGGTTGAGGTTCCATCGCAAGAGTTGTACTTGGTATGTTAGTGCTTTACACAGGATACGAGGATTATTTACTGCACCACACTGTAAACTATGATGCTGTCATGAAATGACATGTTACATTTTACTTACTGAATGTTATGTACCATGGTGCTAAGGGTATCTGGTATGTGCGTCTGATGCTATGTGTATTCACTTGCTACATGTTTTGTACCATGGTGCTAAGGGCATCTGGTATGTCGTCATGTTGGAACGTGTTACATAAAATGAGTGTTTATGATTCGATACCTTACCTTAATGTGAATGTTTAGGTGATAATATATTGTTTAACAAATATAACTACTTTACCTTAATGTGAATGTTTAGGTGCTCATATATTGTTTTACGAATATAATTACGGCAGGTTCTATACCATGGGCATCTGGTATGGTATCGTGCTTGGTATACAACTTTTTTATTGATGTGAATTTATAGTTAATTTTATGACAATCTATTTCATCACAGCGCACATTAGTATGTGGTTATACCTGTCCAATCTATTTCACTCTGTACTTAGGACATGTTCATTATTCTAGTTGTTATAACTTTAAACTTGACATTATAACTGTTGTTCTTGTAATTCAGAGTTATTGTTGTTTTTCTGTTGTTGTTTTTTATAATTTACACTCATACGTTACGGGTGGGGTATTGCTTTTAGCAATTTTGGCGTTTTAAGTCCCCACACCTTTGATGTGAAAACATATATATATCATTTAGTTAAAAAACAAATGCTATTACTATTTGATAAGTTCGTCATTTCTTAAATAAATGACAATTTAAATTTCAATATTTATTACTGGTGTTCTTTTGTACTTCCATACACACTTGTTTTATGATTTCCCACATCAAACAAAGCGTAACGTTATGAGTGTAATCAATAATGTGTACATAAATATAAATATATTTTCATGTCAGGGTAGCAACGTTTGCGTTTAAGATACAGATCTGTGTTATTTGGTTCTCGTTGAAATCTTGATGCAACCATTTTCTCATCTGTGTAATAATGGGTGGTGATATATTGGAAAATGTGAGTGAAATGGACAAAATGGTCGATCCCAACAGAAGTTTAGTTTCAGAAGAAAGTAAATGTTTTAAGACAATTCAGGGAGTTGTTCAGTGGTCCAGAGACGTTCAGCCTTATATACATTACAGTGTATAACAATTGTGTAGTGAGACGTAAACATGGTAAAGGTCGGTTAGAAAGACATACAAATATACTCACCAGAGGAAAGAGCGTCTACATCTATATTCTGGAGCCAGAATGGCGAGTCCAAGTTACTGATACTGGGAACGTCTTTCATGATGGAAAACAGGTTCGAAATGTTGGCAGACAAAAGCAATTTATTCTTGCTAAGGCATGCGTTCTCGGCTTGGGGAAATGTAGTATATGAATGAATTTCTAAAAAAAAGATATGTTTTCATGATTATATTTATTTATACATTTAAATAATAAACACACAGTATTATAAACATGCTCTGAGACTAGACGTTTATTATGCAAATATGCAAATGATTTATGACCATGGCAAGATGAGACATATAAGAAGATGTTCATGTTAATATGGAAAACACTGCCAGATGTGAACTACATTGTTCTAGACTAAAGCAATAAGTTTATCTTATTTTAAACAAACACAGCACTCTTATTGAACTCGTACTATACTATTTGTGAGTTCAGAGTCAGAGTTCAACAGTAAGACCAAGTGAGCATACGTGAGCATACGTGACCGTACGGTAGACCTGATAGATATCATTTACAGTTGACATAATTGATGAGGAAATACATTATACCATAACGACGGCCGTAAATATATCTGTAAAGATTGAAATTGATATCTAATTTCTCAATTGCCATTATATAAAATGTATGCATGCATTTTCAAAATATATGAATAGATTTGCCGCTGAATGCATGTTGCTTTTCTGACTGGAACTGTGAGAATCATAGCTTGTATAGTTTTATATTCTGTACCTACAGTAGACAGAATATAGGTACAAAATATAAAACGATAAGAGTTTTATTCTCACAACTAGTCTGAATGCTAGCTTCTTCTATATTGTCCAGTTTTTACTACCACGAAGCCGTAACCCGTGTAAATATAAACAATAACCATGACTTTTCCAGCATTTTCTCTCATTAGACTACGCATATTAGTACACATTAATGTAAACACATAACTTTTATCCCCCGATGATATTCGACTAAATCACCATTTATGGCTACATACTAAGACACAACGACAATACTACAAACATTACAATATGCAGAATACTTATCACATATTACAACGTGATTAGTATCATATCATTGACCAGGACCCATTTCATGGATCGTACGCACTCACGCACACACATAAAACGCACACTACAATATAAATATATATGGGATACACAATGTCAGTCTCTTATAACATTCTAATTGGCTTTCCATTTAAATAATATTCTATCTTAGGCTGCTAGTCAACGTTTTTTTAATTCTTATTTACATAAGATAAACATTACCAAGGTACCAATATTACCTGAAGGATAGCAATAGGTACGAGCTGTTTTAGACGTTTCCAAAGACTGGATGACAACTTTGGTGGTTACAGGTATCATAAGTTCTGAAAATAATACCATGACACAATTGTTCAACAAAGTGTTCAATTCAAATAATTAGATGAAACGTACACGCAAACACGTAAAACTGGAACTATTGCCTAAAACGCAGTCATTTAAGAACAAAACATTGTATACATGGAATATTTACATACATTTGAAAGTAAACGAATGTTTAAGGACAAAACGGAACATAACATTTCCGATATTACTTATCCATAAGGATAAATCCATATCCGTATAGAAGAAGAAGAAGAAGAAGAAGACGAAGAAGGAAGATGAAGAAGGCGAAAATGACGATGATGAAGATTTTACCCTGACACGAATAGACTTTAGCCACGTGTCCCCATTTTACAACGAAGATGCGATATCAGTATGCTTTATTTATGCATGAGCATACTCCATATGCTTTATCCATGGCAATGTGTTAGAATACCAAGTATGCTATATTCATGACACACGACACAGTATGAGAATACAAGATATGCTTAACACTGTGGTAGATACACGACAAGACATACTTCATCAATGACCAAGCATGCGCATATTAAGCTTGTTGGTGGCGGGCCTTGAGCGCGCAGCCCATATTTGTATTGGTTGTTGATGCTGCCTACGGAGGAGCACGTGAAATATGGAGGAGCGCGTGATTAAAACTGTTGGGGTAAAAGACTGCCCAAACTTTTGTTTGGGGGTAAAAGACTGGCCATAATATCGTGTTATTGTATTGAAATTGCTGTATTGAAATTGGCGCTATGTCATATGTCCATGTATTAGGTAACTATTACAGCTACAAATTGAAACTTTAAAAAGTTGTCACCTACATCATAACATAACCCAGCATATCAGGTTTAATAACTCTGTGCTGCTTTCTGCAAAAGTTATGCCCCTTTTTTAACTTAGTATATCGGTTAAGTTTTCGGTTAAGGTCCACTTTTTAGCCCTTGATCGGCCTCTGCGTATTTGGTTAAGTTTTATGTTAAGATGCACTTCTTTCCGTAACTGTAACAGATACAGCTTTGAAACATTGCTTGAGCATGCTATTTCCTGACGCAGGCCACGTGGCACACCTATGACAAAAATCAGTGTCAAACATTCAAAAAACCAAACTGTATGATATCTTACCACTACAAACCCTTCTTCCGAATACGTGTTCACCTACCCCAGCCATTTGTCATAGTACACATTTCAATGATCATCAGCTTCTTTTTAAACATTGTCTTTACTTAATTGAAACTACCTCAACATTCTAGAAATATATATCATCAGCAATCAATGCAAATACTTAAATATGTTTTCGATATCTTGCCTTTGTTCTCAAGTTACTATTGCTTACTGTTACCATATAACTTTTTATACTTTTTAAAATATTTCTACATTTTGGTTGTTATATACTAAAAAATTGCAAATAAATACACATGTTTGTTTACTCCTTTTGAAAATATTCTGCGTCATCCTGATGCTTTGCGTCAATTTCTTCTTGTCTATACTTCATTGAGTTTTATATATATATATTTAGAGGAATATAGCACACATACCCGGATCTCCTATTCCAAAAAAACCAAACGTCCAATATGGTCCATTCTGGTGTTCTATGCCATCTTTTAGTACTTTGTTCTTTAGTATCTCCTCTGCACTGGCCATTGTAAAATTAGGTTTTCTCAAACACAAGTTATACCCTTCTTTCCAGGTAGTCAAGTTTCGGGATACGAACCAATCTGTTTCAAGTGTGTCTTGAAAATTAGGGATTTCAACACGCATTAGGTTTGCATAATTTAGTCATGAATGATGGTGCTCTGACACTTAGTGCAGCCCATCGAACAGAAAAACACAACAACTCCTCTTTATAGGAAAACCGCGATCATAATAACATGTATGGAACATCCAAATGTGTTATATCTATATATATTACCATTTCAGTACACGTACAAGTATATTCAACTCATTGGTCAACGTTCGTTTACTTTTACTTGGAACCTAAGTCAAAACTAACATCTATAAAATGTTTAAGTGTAGTTGACGATCAAGTTCTCATCAATTCCAAGTATAGATCACCATTATACTCCAATACTCAATTGCAAAAATCACAAAGCTTTTGAGTAATGACTTTATTATAATGTTTCAAACAGTTAATAGTAAGAAATATAAAAAGATCGGAGTAAGCCTTTGCTATATACTTGCATTAGCGCTTCATCGACTTCGTCTAGATATCTTATCTTTAAAGTAGCCTACAGCAACCAAACTTTACAACATACGTTCACCATTTTGGAACCTATTGACGATCAGGTATATGTATTAAACATAATTTGAGTATCGGAACTATATAGACACAATATAACGGCTTTAACCAGCCAGACCTAACCCAAAAACTGGAACGTCGAATTTAGAGTTAATAAATCAAAATTCATTTTACGCATATACAATCACGGGTATGTTAAGAACAAAAAACTACCTATACTTTTAATCGGCACACATACATTATTATATTACCTGAACACCTGATAATCGGTTTCGTAGTGTAATTTTGCCGCCGGTATTTGGCGGGTTAGTTTCGTCTATCATCTTTGTGGTTCTATGTTTCAGAAAAGAGTTTTAAGTAAAACATATACACGTATAAGGAAAATTACACTTACTGTTTCCAAAGATAAGATGTAAACTTACAAATATCACATTAAACGTTAAAATTAGAGACTGCATGATTGTGAAATTCTTATTATGAAACACAATCAGTTCTTAAGTTCTTAATAAGGACAATAAAGTGTAGAAAATAATGTAAAAAATGTACTCCGTGTAATGTACCAAATGGATTCTCGTTCATGCAGAAGTATAAATGTTACATCTATATTTGTTGAGATATCGAGGAATGTCTTAAATATATACACAAACTGTTATTATTACTAGTAGCAGTAGCAGTAGTAGTAGTAGTAGCAGTAGTAACAGCAACAATATCAGCAGAATCAGTATCAGTTACTGTCGCAGCAAGTAGAAGCAGTAGCAGCAGCAGAATCAGTAGCAGTAGCATTGCAGTAGCAGTAGCAGTAGTAGTAGCAGTAGTAGTAGCAGTAATAGTAGTATTAGTACCCCCAGATAGTGTTGGATATGTTGATAGGGTTGAACAGTTAATGTAGATATAAAGGTCGAACAGGAAATGCAGCTGTCATTGACCATATCATCTATTTTAAAATTTGGATATTTGGCATAACGATAACGGATAGTATTGTCTCACTGAAACGAAACTATTTTATTCCACATTTCATGAATTATAAAATCTGAAAAAAATATATATGCTTTTCAGAAGCAGAAGATGAATATCACATACTATTGAAATGTCCATGTTATGAAGCATTACAATTACGTTCAGTACGTTAGCGCTACTCGTACTTGGAATCTTAATAATACTGGTTTATATCCGTGTTTATATCCGTGTTTATATCAGTGTTTGAATTTTATGAGCACACCTGATGAACACAAATTGTTACAATTAAACCAGTATGATTTAACGGAAAGATAATAGACGTGTAATCAAACATCAATAATGTACAGTCAAGCGGTAAGTACTCAAATGTTTTTGCTTACGAACGTTCAAAATATTTTACATATAATGATTACGGTTTGTGTTAATGTAGTTTGCTATCATATATGTGTAACTTTTGTTTTTTTGACCGGAAGTCTTAATTACTGTATATACTGTTTTAAAGTGTTTCCTCCATTACTAAACCCAAAACCCATTTATTCCTTAGAAGTGAAACAGAATTGTCACAGGATTTTTGAAAGTCAGTCGAAAAATTAATTAAGAATTGAACAAAGAACATACATAATATCAAAATCATGCGCGAAATTTTGAAGGAACTCTAATCATTTGGACACTGATAAGTCTTGACAATTGTTCACAAAATTAAAACATAGACTGCAATTCAAAAAAAGGGAGTTGGGAAACAAGACACACTTCGACTCCCTCACTGTAAGTCACTGATTGTATAAAGCGAGAAGCGAAGTTGTTCCAAAGATTATCACATATTGCACCAAACACCAAAAGCAGCTAATGAGTGCCATCGAATGTACTGTTTTATTATAGTTTCTGCTCCTCTTTTTGGAATTTTAATGTAACGTTTTATTTGTTACTTCTGATACAAGTATTTCCTGGCAAATATATCTGTTTCAGTATATGAGACAATGTGTTTTCTTTAACAATGCCTTATGGATTTGTATCAAACGTCTGTGCAGTCTTCTGATGTGTCTTAATTGAAAATGGCTAAATTTATCTTGAATTATCCATGTAAGTGTTTTAATGCAAATATCTTTTTTACATCTACTGTATTTAACAGGTTTCTGAGATCTGGGCAAGTACCTTTTAAACTGTTCAGTTAGAAAGGAAAATATATAAACATTGAAAGTATATATGATTTAAGTCTGAACAATGTTTTCTTTACTTAATTGAGCAATTACTATTGTCTTCCTCATACTGAACAATGGTATATAGTTAATCACCGAAACTTGCTAGGATTCAAATGTAAATATAGATATAAAAATCAAACAGAACAAGTAGCATTCTAGGACGACAGTCAACCACAAACACACAAAGAAACAAAGAACAAATTTAAAGATGAATAAAAGGCCAAATAAGACATCACAAACACAAAAGGGTTGACAATAGGGGAACGGTTAGTGACAAAAAAAGGCCGCTGCGGGTTTAAACCAGATTATAGGGTTAAAGTTGTGTAATTGTTTTATCAATTTATTCATTACAATAATCTTCTCCATTTTACCAAACATTTACTGTCTGGTCATGATTGATTGACTTGTTCAACATATACGATTTACACACTTATTTAAACACCATGATTATTCGAAATTTGTATTGTACACTATATCAAAATATCCAAAATGTTCAAACTTAAGGTATTTTAGATAACGCAACATACTGGCCTAGTTGGACACTCAGTTAAAAACAATAATCTACTTCACGTTACATAATGGACCCATGTTATAATTTAATAGATCATTTAAACAATACTATAATTTTAATTTCGTTTTAAAATACAGCACTGAATATAGTACCCACACGCCATATAACGAGATTAAAGTGTATTTAAAGTATGTAAATCCGTTCAGTAGTGGACACGGAAGTGGTCTATATTATACTGACATCTGATCAGAGCTCACTATTTACTTGAAAAGTCTTAGTGTAAATGCACATTATATACCATGTAATATATATTGTATTGCAATCAATGGTTGTCTGATATACTCATGGGCGCGGATCCTGAGAGCGAAAACATCAAATGAGGAGTGACGTAGAGCATTGATCTACTTTTAAAAAATAAAAGTAATTTAAGAACTCTTCTGCGACAACGATTATCACAACTTCACTTCTATGGTGATGTGATCTACACACTTTGTAAGATCCTTGGTCATAATCTCTTTCATACAATCGTTATTAAACCTGTTAAACAGCTTATCAAAATAGGTTATGGCCCTATCATTTTGCAACGCACTGCAGCTTAGTGGTTGACCCATTTACAGTTCACCAGTATGCTTTCCTCTTTGATTGTTCGATGACCGGACTGGTTGTGGACCCTACGATGACGTCTACTTAAATCTTTATACGACGGTAGCGTTTGATGTTTTCTTTAATCTTGTCTTGTCTACCCTTAACGGGTTATTCTCTTGTTGCTCTGGCTTCTGCCATGTCACTGAGTACTTATTGTATGTCTTTCTAGGCTTTTGTTTTATATATATCTATATATTATGTCCATGATCATTGATGTGGTTTACTTATATTGCCTATTAACGCTGCCTTGCTTGCTAGAGATTATAACCTGGCGGGGATATCTTTATTTACACTGACCCGTTTATTGGGATGGCAATACGGTAAAAGTGAGGTTCAGTGCACCCTACAACCTGGTTTAAACCCCTAGCGGCCTATTTTGCCACTGACCGTTACAAGGCGGTAGCCCTATTGTCAACTCTTTTATTTTTGTAATGTCTTATCTTGCCATTCTGCCATCATCATCATCATCATCATCATCATCATCATCATCTCCACCGACATCACCACCACTATCATCATCATCATCATCATCATCATCATCATTATCATCATCATCATCATCATCATCACCACCACCATCACCACCACCACCACCATCATCATCATTATCATCATCATCATCATCATCATCATAATCATCATCATCATCATCACCACCATCACCACCAGCACCATCATCATCATCATCATTATCATCATCATCACCACCAACCACCATCATCACTACCACTACCATCATCATCATTATAGTTATCATTATCATCATCATCAGCATCATCATCTTCGTCATCAAAGTTACCAGTGGCAGAAGTATCAACCTATTAAGTAAAAGCAGCAGTTTGAACAACAACAATGCCACATTATCTCATCAGTAGTATTATCACTAGCACCGTTCTCATTATCTTCAGTATCGATACTACAGGAGATAGACGGAAGATACTAAAACACGTTCAAATGATTAATGTTTGTCTTTTTCATTTTGGATATAGCATGTTTTATTATATATACCGTCCGTAGCATGTTTGATTTGTAGCTAAAATAGCGGATCTTCGATAATATGTCGACACCAATCCGCCTTTTAGGCATTATGTGTTACTTTCAAATCATTTAATTATAAGTGATTCAGATGCGCAAAACACTGATTGATTAATATTGTAAAACATGTAGCAATGTATATGTTTAAGAACGATAAGAAAGTGTTAATCATTTAGGGTCATTTACCTAGACCGTATGTAGATTTTTGGGTAATGAAGGTTTTATTTTTAGGATATGGTTACATATAGGATCAAATAACATTTAAAATATAACGAACGTTTAAAATTAATAAATTGTTTAACTGAAAAACAAACGATAAAAATGAACAATCTCCAGCTTAGCTCCTTACAATACTTGAATCATTTGTACTTGGCTATTCTCTTTTCCAGTATCAAGGACAAAGCGGACACTTATAATCTCAAGTTCAAAGTGGATGGGAAAGTCAATGTCAGTCATCGTTGTGCTTCCTGTCACTTTGAGAAATAACAAACAATATATAATCACATGTTGGCAACTAGCGGAAGTTGCTGTGGACAGTCCGGAATGTATACTGTCGTGTGTTACTGATATGGGTTACATATCATTCTTTTAATAATAATATATGCATGGAGACAAAACGGAACATACACACGACATTTCTAAGCCTCACCTGGTAAACAAGACGTAAAAGACACCAACAAACATACATGTATTCCGCGTGTTCAAAATAGGAGATGAAACCCCAATTGAAGAACGTTAACTAACAGCACCAACGTTGGTTCATGGCACGCCGTTTGAACAATCATCCGGTAAACCCCATCTATCACTATAAACCTCAGTTATCACCGTAAACCCCAGTTATCACCGTAAAGCCCAGTTATCACCGTAATCCCCAGTTATCACCGTAAACCTCAGTTATCACTGTAAAGCCCAGTTATCACCATAAATCCCAGTTATCATCGTAAAGCCCAGTTATCACCGTAAAGCCCAGTTATCACCGTAAACCTCAGTTATCACCGTAATCCCCAGTTATCACCGTAAAGCCCAGTTATCACCGTCAACCCCAGTTACCACTGTAAACCCCAACTATCACTGTAAACCCAGGTGATAAACCTGCTATCACCGTAAACCCCAGTTATCACCGTCAACCCAAGTTATCACCGTAAACCCCAGTTATCACCGTCAACCCCAGTTATCACCATAAATCCCAGTTATCACCGTAAACCCCAGTTATCACCGTAAAGCCCAGTTATCACCCGTAATCCCCATTTATCACCGTAAAGCCCAGTTATCACCGTAAAGCCCAGTTATCACCGTCAACCCCAGTTATCACTGTAAACCCCAACTATCACTGTTAACCCCAGGTGATAAACCTGTTATCACCGTAAACCCAAGTTATCACCGTCAACCCCAGTTATCACTGTAAACCCCAGTTTATCACCGTAAAGCCCAGTTATCACCGTAAAGCCCAGTTATCACCGTAAAGTCCAGTTATCACCGTAATCCCCAGTTATCACCGTAAACCTCAGTTATCACCCATAAACCCCAGTTATCACCGTAAACCCCAGTTATCACCCGTAAACCCCAGTTACATGTATCACCGTAAACCCCAGTTTATCACCATAAACCTCAGTTATCACTGTAAACCCCAGTCATCACCGTAAACCCCAGTTATCACTGTAAACCCCAGTTATCACCCCAGTTATCACCGTCTAAACCCCATTTATCACCCGTAAACCCCAGTAATCACCAGTTATCACCGTAAACCCCAGTTATTACCGTAAACCCCAGTTATCACCGTAAACCTCAGTTATCACCGTAAGCCCCAATTATCACTGTAAACCCCAGTTATCACCATAAACCTCAGTTATCACCCGTAAACCCCAGTTATCACTGTAAACCCCAGTTATAACTGTAAACCCCAGGTGACAAACCTGTTATCACCGTAAATCCCAGTTATCACCGTAAACCTCAGTTATCACCCGTAAACCCCAGTTATCACCGTAAACCCCAGTTATAACTGTAAACCTAGCTTTACGGTTCAATAACTGAGGATTCTGACCAAGAAAACACGTTTATCAGAATTAGATAATCCGTAAACTGGGGTTTTCACTCAATAACCGCGGTTATCAAATATTGTATTTGAAGCGCATCTAGATACACTGCAGCTGAATATTTAAGTTTTCCATTTAAGTATGTGTATGATTCATGCGGAGATATTATATATGAAATATTAAAATGTATATCGGACGATTAAGTATAGGCTCGTGACAGAGTATGCAACCATTTACCCCGGTAACTGGACACCCTTTGGTGAAGCAGGATTCGATATGAGATTAACACGGGTCGAAACAATTTGGGAAGTGGGGAAAATGCAGACGGAAAGTATTAAACACACTTCAGAAAGTGGGAGACCGCATAAATTCACCCCTCGTCATATTAGAAGCGTATGATCCTGACAACGCGAGAGTTATGGCCATTGTTTTGCTGAAATATGCCATGTTCTGCCTTGTGACTAATCTAGCACCTTTGTTCATATGCTTTGCTTTGAGGAGAACGTGAAGGTCCTATATAACAACTCTTATCAACATTAGCTTGTCAAATCACATATGATTAAATATATGGATCTAATATGCTTTGCTCTAATATCGAAAATATATCCTATCCCTTATATATGTTTTGCACAGATAGATGGACTATGTTTTATTCTTCATACTTTTTTGCACGGATAGATAGAATATGTTCTGTTCTATTATTTCGCACGGATAGATAGATATGTTCCAATCTTCATATTGTTTTGAACGGATAGATGGATATGTTCAATTCTTCATATTGTTTCGTACGGATAAGTGGAAGATGTTCTGTTCCTCCTATTTGTTCAGCAAGGTATAGATGGAATATGTTCTATTCCTCCTATGTGTTTTGCACGGATATATGGAATGTGTTCTATTCCTCATATATATATATATTTGTTTTTCATGGATAGGTGGAAGATATTCTATTCCTGATATTTGTTTTGCGAAGATAGATGGAATATGTTCTATTTTTCATATTTGTTTTGCACGGATAGATGGAATATGTTCTATATCTCATATTTGTTTTGCACGGATAGATGGAATATGTTGTATTTTTCATATTTGTTTTGCAAGGATAGACGGAAGATGTTCTGTTTCTCATATTTGTTTTGTACGGATAGATGGAATATTTTCTATTCCTCAATATTTGTTTTGCACGGATAGATGGAATATGTTCTATTCCTCATATTTGTTTTGCACGGATAGATGGAATATGTTGTATTTTTCATATTTGTTTTGCAAGGATAGATGGAAGATGTTCTGTTTCTCATATTTGTTTTGTAAGGATAGATGGAATATGTTCTATTCCTCATATTTGTTTTGCACGGATATATGGAATATGTTCTATTCCTCATATTTGTTTTGCACGGATAGATGGAATATGTTGTATTTTTCATATTTGTTTTGCACGGATAGAAGATGTTCTGTTTCTCATATTTGTTTTGTAAGGATAGATGGAATATGTTCTATTCCTCAGATTTGTTTTGCCCGGATAGACAGAAAATGTTCAGTTAATTACGTGCTGTGATCTGATAGATGGAATATATCATATATGTTTTGCTCTGATTGATGAACAATGTTTTATTACTTACATGCGTTGCTCTGATAGATAGAACATGTTCTATCACTTGCATGCTTTTCTCTGATTGATGGAATATGTTCTATCACTTACATGATTTTCTCTGATAGATGTAATATGTCCTGTCACTTACATGCTTTGCTATGATAGATGGTATATGTTCTATCACTTACATGATTTTCTCTTATAGATAGAATATAACATATCCCCCATACATGCTGTGCTCCGATAGATGTAATTTATCCATTCCCTCACATGGTCCGCTCCGAAGAAAGTATCTATATAACATATTTCGTTTTATCCTATGTTACTTTCAGTGGCCGTTCCAACACGAGTACTCATGACATAGGAATCTTTATGTGAGGAAGCTATCCAGATGACTTGCGGAATGTCGGTGGTTCTACCCAGGTGCCCGTCCGTGCACGAAAAATATCCGGAGGGGCACCTGGGGTCTGCCTTAACCAATGGAAGCTGGAAAGTCGCCATATGATCTTAGCTGTTGGTGCGACTATAAACTCCTATAGGAGTAAGGTCCAACGCATAATGAAGGCGCTAATTGCTATAAAGAAAGTGAATTAGTATAGAAAAAGGTTAACCAATCTAACACTTAGCGCGTCAATCGAAGATAAAGAGAAACAGATCAACACTTTGGGAGTTCATTCATCATAATGCTTAACAATACGATGCTAGGTACAACATTATAAGAACCATCCACCACAATCGTAAACACTACGATGTGAGGATGGCACTGTAGCTCTGGCTGGGAAACTTAACCCTGGTAATTTGTACATTATTTGTATTCAAAACTGAGATTTCCATTTCTTTTTTCAAATCTTCCGTTTGATCAAGATATGTTTATGTCTATATCATCTGTTTCAATTTACTATTTCATAGTATACTACTCAACATTTGCTAAGGATCACTTTTATTCTTCCATATAATTGTATTAGAAATTAATTCACAATAACGATATTAGTTTCATCGATACTTCAGCAATTCCACAAGTTGAATCAAGTCATGAGACCACATGACTATACGCTGCCCTAAATAATTTCATTAAAAATAGAAATAATGCTATTTATTTCAGAAAGAAATTTAGACAGCAAAACAAGTGATCCTTAGCAAATTGTGTGTAGTATATATCCCTACCTCACCCCGACCATCTAAAAAAGGTCAACATGATTTAAAATAATAAGGTGTTGTGCCGTTAATTTTGCAGAAAACATTTTATTGTAGAAGGGCTTCAATTTAACATTGTCATTATACAAATAGAATATACACACTTTGTCGTCTAGATATAGCTAGAGTATATGTGCCGCTTATCTAGCTTATATTAGTATTACAACTTATTTGATGATGTGTTAAAATTATAACTTCATGAATATGAACGATGACAAGACATTTTACGTAGTAGTTATAAGTTGTTATCGACCGAGCGAATGTCCTATATCTAACTTATCTCATATCTTTTTGGCATTCTTTATTTTTCCCAATTGAATTGTTTGTTAACAAGTTAAACCAGCAGCATTTGCAGATTTCCGGGAAATTTACGCTTTATAAAAATAGTGCGCATGCGCGAAGAAATACGATACCACATTTCAATTAGAGCACAAAAACGTGTTCTGTAACATAATTTAAAGAACGGCAGTATTCTATTCAATAGAAGTCCGCACTTACCCGTAGTCTCTGTTTATGTCAGGTTATTCTGAGCGGATATCTTGATTACAAAATTAACTCTTACGAACCTCTAAATATAATTTATAAGTACGTATGACTTTTCACGCCATATATAACCTTACCACACAACCTTATCAAAGCAAGATTACTGCCCTCATTCAAAAAACTTTCAATATAGAAAAAACTTCAATGTTGACCTTTAACAATATTAAGGTATTTCTTAATAACGGCAGTTTGGACAATTACACGTTGTGAACTTGCAAGATTTGTATAAGCATTTATGTTCCTAATGGATAACATTTTCGACAGGTATTGAACTACAGTTTATAGACACATTGCTGGTATCCCTATTGGTACGTACTGTGCACCTCTTGTCGCAGATTTGCTTTTGTATTGCTATGATGAAAGGTATTAAATGTTGAGTCTTTCCCCAGATACTCGGGCATATGTAATTAACGCCGTTAATGACACTTCTCGGGACATGTATCTGGATGACATATTGAACACTGACAACCTTTTCGTTTTTACTTTGATTAACAATATCTATCTTAAATAACTTCAGTTCAATAATTTTAAAGCTAATATTTCTGATATTGTCTCATCTTTTCTCGATTTACATATCTCTATTGAAAATGAAGAAATAAACAAAATATTTACGAGAGATGATATTAATTGTGATAGTGTTAATTATTGCTACTTAGATGTGGATTTTCCCTGAGCAACATCTTATAGGGCCTATGTTTCTCCAATTCGTTTTTCATAGTGAAGCAATTATTGGCAATCAAGCTTTTCATGTCGTAACATAATTATATCGTGCCGTCGTTGGAATGCTATCACAATTTCCCGCGTCACCCTTAAAGTGTTCAGACAACAAGTAAATGTATATATGGTTATAGGGTGGGGATCTCAACGGCTTCCAAGCTATGACCCAATGTTTATTTCCTCATGAGTGGGGATAAACCCCTAGGGCCAATGCTTGTATGATGTTTGTATCCGTCTGTCCATGCCCAGTAATGGTATATATGGTAATAGGGTTCGGATATCACCGTTATCCTAGTTTTTACACAGGGGCTATTTCACCATTGGTGGGGACGGACTCCACGACCGATTCTGGTTGCGTGGTTGTATCTGTCTATTCATGCCCAGTAATTGTTACATACTTGTTAATATGTTTGGGATCTCAACGGTTTCAAGTTATGAGAAAAGGGCTATGTCCACATGGTTAGAGTCGGAAACCGGGGCCGATACTGGTTGGATGGTTGTTTCCAACTATTCATGTCGAATAAGTGTACAATGGTTATAGGATGGGGATCTCAACAGAGTTATGACCCAGGGGCTATGTCTCCATTGGTGTGGATGGACCCCGAGGTACGACCAGTTTTTAACCCCGCGAATTCATTTCAACAAACCTGATAATGCAGGGGTTGGCAATTAATAATGAAAACAACATGTACAAATCTGGTCAGTGGTTCTTGAAAATATTTTTAAAGGTTTCGATCTTTTATGGTTGTGCCTGCGGGATGTCACCTAATTTGAACAAATTTGCAAAAATATTGACCTCGGGATCATCAATGTGAAGTTTGGTCAAAACTGACCAAGCGGTTCCTGAGATGTCGTTTGAAGCAATTGTTTGTAGACGGACAGACGGACGGACGAACGAACGTCGGACATAATGCAATCGCAATAGCTCCCGTGAGCCTTAGGCGCACGTCAACTAAGATATGAATCTATACAATTCCTAAAACAATAGAAAAAACAAAATGTATATCTATAATACACCAACTGAGTGCTTGAATCGATGAGTTTAGCTTGCGGGTTAACATGGTTAAGCCGACAAACTATTTCTTTAAAATGTTGCATATTGTGGCAAAGAAATGAGTTAGCCTCTGTGCGTTATTCCATCAAAGTGGAATGGTGGAAGAACTAAACAATTATGGTAAGGATATTTTATTTGAAAGCAATTCAGAAAGTTAAGATGCAAACAAAACAATGTACACTATTTACATTTCTATCTAACATAGTAAATCCCTGGTAGTACAAAATCTGCAAAACAGATATAGGTACACTCATGTACTATTGAAATGAATATAGTAAATATAGATATAAAAAAATCGAACAGGAAAAGTAGCATTCAAGGACGACAGTCAACCACAAACACACACAGAAGCAAATAACAACTTTAAAGACGAACAAAAGGCCAAATAAGACATCACATACATAAAAAAGGTTGACAATAGGGCTACCGCTTTGGAACGGTCAGGGGCAAAACAGGCCGTGGGGGTTTCAACCAGTTTCTAGGGTGTACCAAACCTCACACTTACCCTAGTGTCATCCGAATAAAACGGGACAGTGTAAATAAAGAAATCCCCACCATGGACTATTCTCTGACCAACAAGTCAGCAGTAATAGGCAATATAAGTAAAACACAAAGATGCTAACGTATATATAAATACAAAAAAAATAGCCTAGAAAGCCACAAAAAGGTACTCAAATACTTGGCAGAAGCCAGAGCAACAAGAGAATAAACTATTGAGGGCAAGACAAGACAAAACCGCAGACAAACTTCAAACGTCACCGTCCTTTTGGGCGTTAGGTAGACGTCATCATAGGGTCCACAGCCTGTCCAGTCCATCGCTCTACACAAACAAATGGAAGAAAGAAGCTAACTCCGTTTCATTGAGTCTGTTCATGAGAGGTATTATACGATCCAACACATCACACGCCCCAATTGCACCGTCTCAAGTGGTTTTCTACTCTAAAGCCGTAGCTCGATTCAAAGTGTCAGTAAGTAACCTATTACCCTCCACATAAAGGAAATAAAAGAGGTGTTCAACTTATAACGTTACACGTTTGTTTAAGCTGTTATTTTTCAACGGAGGTGATTATCATAAAACAATGCGTGATTTAATTATGTGAAACTATTTTGCCTATTTTAACAAATAGTTATTGATTTCATATGTAATATAATAAAGACGGAAAAGTTAGAGCAGATTACATGTACAGCCAGTTCTAATGCCACGTTTGAACACCAGTAAGCGTTTAAATATAGAACATTAATCAGATAATATTAATTATTAATATTAAACATTAATGCTCCTTCCTTTCTTTTTTTTAAGTCTCTATAACTTTTTGTCTGTAATCCTTTTCTTTTATTTCTCGCATCTCGCCAGTTATTTATTTCCCAACGTGTGTATATCAATTTGTTATGCAACTAATGTTTCTACTATTCAAATACAGCTACTGTCTACTAACCTAATATTTTCCGCCCAACTGCTGTATTATGCTAGTGGCTACACGCGCTGTTATTCGATGACTTAAAAAGTCAGGAATCAGCCATTTAAACTACACATTTACACAATAGTTTTATTTTTATCAATTTAGAATGCCTATACATTTATCAAAAGAAAGTATTTTGCATTTATTATCGATATTAAATATACTTAACCGCCGACAACGTTTTTTGCCATAGTTATTTCCCCTTACAAACTATCCTCCATTTGTATTTTGACAGCAGCAGACGTAAACTGTACATTTCCATTGTTTTTTCAGGTAAATTATGTTATTTAAAACAGTTGCATGATAAAAAAGTACATGGTTAGTAACTTAGAATTTCAGTTGTACTTTGGCTCGTGTCGACAAGTGATAAATACTCGCCAGAAACTCGCATTTATCACGTTTCTTACACTCGCCAAACTACAGCTGAAATTTTAAGATACTAATCATGTCATTCTTATATACCGAAATACAAAGGATATTATCCAGCAGCTCCAAATGAAGATGGTAATGCGTTATTAAAATACTTATAAAAGGACATACGACGTGTTCAGCAAGCATTAAAAGTTGAGTCTCGATGTATTTATTCAGTATCCTTTTTACATTAACCTTGCCTGCATATAATTAAATGAAAAAACACCTTTTGTTTCTTTTTGTCATCTCATTCACCAAAGATTTAACTATAGTATTGGTGCAATATAATCAGCAGGTAATATTCTGCAAAAACAATTTGCTTTAACCTATTCATATAATTAATATTATTGATTGAAAAAATGCAACTTATGTAGAAAAACTAGGGGACACCGTGATGTTTTAAAACAACACGAATGCCGTGTGTGCCTTCAGTTTCGGAGTGAGATTTAGAGAAATTTAATTTTTTCAATACGATGCAAAACATATATACTCTGTAAAAAAGTTTTGGACCACGTCAATGTTCAAACCCGTACAATGATCGCTGAACCATGACATTCAACCATAACCCTTATTATCTCAGTTGATAATTCACAATAGATCAACAATCAACAATAATTATCGTTTACAATGAAAGTTTGCGAAAAAAGTAATAAACTTTTTATTGGTTACTCGAATGTGTCCGTAACTGTTACTTTGTATGGACTTTGCAACATTTTTTACAGACCCTTTGTGTGTTCGCGATATTTTTTAAAATCAAATCTTATTTGGAATTTAATGTTTCTGGTACCAAATTAACCGGGTAGGGTAGACCTTGGTTACTAAAAACGATACATACATTCTGTCCACTAGTTTTATTTTTATATGACTTTATATACCCTGGTCCAAAACTTTTTTACCGAGTATATGATAAAGATGAAAATTATATATTTAAGTAAAGGATGTGTAACATAATGTTAATTGGCACTCACCTAATATAATCGTGAGGTGTTGTTTACTTCCTCTTAACTGTACATTATACATTGTTTTAGTATTTTGTTAAGCCGTTGCGTCAACCGAGTCTTTTATAAACTATACTCAATCAAATAAAAATGTGACCATATCTATTTTTTGAAATATTAAAAATGTTGTAATGAAAAATTACGCAAAACATGTTTAAACTATTCAAAATGTATGCATTCATATAGTAGTGATTCTGTATGGAAAGTTACTTCACTAAAAGATTTTGCTAAATTGCAAAATGCATGGAGTTGAATGGGAAACACAAGATAACTTTCTTCTTGTTAATTGCTGATTTTCTGATTGGATCATGAATATGAAACTTTTACTTTCTTCTCTAACATAAAGTTATGATGTTTGAACACACTGATGACGTAAAGGTTTACGGCAATGTAATGTTCGTAAAGAGGCTGATTATGTAAATTTGAGGTTAGTCTTTATTATTATTTTTTGATTCAGTATATAAAATAGGGTGATGATTAAAGTGTGTTGTAACATACAAGGCTATGTGGAATTTTGATTATTTTATTCCAGTACACATAAAAGCAATATGCATGCGTCCGTTCAACAAGAAAAGGTATCCCCAACTCATGTATATAAATAACTGTCCAATATAGCATGCTTTGGTTAGTTCTGTTGTTTACATATTTATGGTGGTTACATTTGTTTTAACAAAACATATACGTATAATTTTCCAAACGGACATAACTAAAATAAAGGCCTTATTATGCTGGTGGGAACCTAATTAAAATGCGGATGCTTTTTTAGACATAGTCCATATGAGTATTTGAAATAACCCTTCCCTATCGAGCAGGAATCACAGCTCACGTAACAGATAAAACTGCATGTAGAAACATGGAATCTCATTTCATCTGATATTAATTCCTGTTTTAGTCATGTTTAAGCGTTTCATACGAATTGTTCTAGATTCAGATACATATTGCTATCTTCCCTATGTACTGGATGCAGGTACTCATCATCGTCATCCTTGCTGGTTTCTTGATGATTTTGAGGATGGCCTTGTCCACTGTCAAGAACTTCGTAGGTATCAGATCTTGCTTCTGTATTTAATTCCACATATACTTCAACTGGTGGAATTGTATGTGTATTTGTCGACAGGCTGGGTTCACTGTGAAGTAATAATGCACGGTAATTAGTGTTTTATGCCAGCATATATCATTCTGAAAACAGCTGGACACACATATACTTATAATAAACATAAAATACGCTTGACGATATGTGCATAAAGAGTTACCGACATGGAACATTCCGTAGGCAATGCGACCTGTTGGTTATTTTCAATGGATTGTATGTGTAAACCAACTCATTCTTGCATAGCGGATAAGGCTATCCACGTTTTACATTGGGGATGGAAAGTCTTATCTTTATAGTTAAAGATAAAAGCCAAGGGAGCATCAACATCCGGTATGCAGGAAAACATACAAAACGTTAGTAGCTGGCGGTGTCAACGCACAACAATGTCTCTGCAAGAAATATATAATGGGTATTCGATTCAGATAGGGAATTCCAACCCTCGGTATAAGTGTTTTAATCGGAACGTCTACAGAGCCTCGGTTCCAATAAAAACACTTATACCTCGGGTTGCAATTCTCTATCTTCACCGGATACCCATGAATGATTCTTATTTCATGTTTCATTTTCAGTGCCCAAATGGACACTACTGTGTATATGAGTACACCCCATCAATACGATAATTAAGGCCAACATCCATATAAATTAACAAACGATACTCTTAAACGTTATTGTATACATACAATAAATAAGTTCAACATGTCAGCATGTATCCAGAAGTATGCTGAACAACCACTACAGTTGCAGCCAAAGAGAAAACCAATCAAGGGTACGACCAAAACCAGACGGACACAAGTTCATGCATATGCCTTCCTTTACAGGATTTCAAATGGTGCTCTTAAAGAATCTCACTTAAAGAAGTTGTCTATAGCACTGATTTTATAATCAGTTATATCGTCACACAAGAGAAAGGTGAAAAGTTGTGACTAAATGTTGAAGGGTCAATCACTAAAGCTGAAATGCGTTGTAAAAATAAAGGGTTGTATCCTTTTCACTTAAAGTGGTCAGGCAACATTTTAGGCTGGTTAACTTTCGATGTTTGCAGAATTGCGTTTCGATTGGTGTACCTTCGAACAGGAAATGTAGCATTCAAGGACCACAATCAACAAAAACACACAGAAACAAACAATAATATCAAGGATGAATAAAAGGTAAAATACGACATCTCAACAATAAACAAGTTGACAGTAGTACAAATGGAACAGTCAGTGGTAACACAATGGCCGCTGGGATTTTAAACCAGGTTCTAGGGTGCATCAAACCATACCCTTACCCTTTTTTCGTCCCAATAAAACGGGACAGTGTAAATAAACATATCCGCGCCAGGATATATTCTCTAGCAAACACGGTAATAAGACATTAATAGGCAATATAAGTCTATCCACATACATGATAAAAGCCAGAGCAACAAGAGAACAACCGTTAAGGGTACAAGCAGGCAATATTTGACAAACTTCAAACGCTACAGTCCAATGAGGATTTAGGTAGACGCCATCATAGGGTCTACAATCAGTCATCGCAATTAACGTGGAAAGCATAGTGGTGGGATGTAAATGAATCAACCACTAAACATCCAGTGCGTTGCAAAATAAGAAAATGAGAAAAGTTTACGTAGTTTGCAATAAAGAACACCGAGACGAATAAGTTAACTTGTTTGCTGAAATTCACACATTAGTCTAGCGTTTGTTTATTGCTTGAGGCGGCTGTAAAAAACAAATAATTAGCGTTATTACATACTTGTTGTTTTGGATCATTGATTCCAGTCTTCGAGGTTTTAAAGCAGAATATCGATTAAACACCTTCTAGGAGACGTTAGAGCATTACACCTTATATTACCTTTACGAACAGACTAGATAAAACCGAGTATGCTAAGTGCGCTGAATGAACTCCTCAGCTTCGCTACAGTAGCAAAACGAGTGAGTTGGGGGATACAAAGCCATTACAGATGCAGCACGAAATGTAGATACTTAACAATGTCATTATTAAAGTTGCAAAAATGCCGCTATTGTATCTGAACTGTTGGCTTTATTCAACGTCAGCTCTGGTGGATAAATATTAGTGACCATATGAGCAAAGAACAGATTATGGATTTACATTGCAAAATGATAGGATCATAACCTCTTTTGATAAAACTTTTAACACGATTAATAATGAGTGTATAAAAATGATTGTGACAATGTTCTTACGAAGTTTGTAAATCACATCACCAGAGGAGTCAGTTTGTTGTAGTCCTTGTCGCAGAAGAGTTCTTAAATTACACATTTATATTTTTAAAATAGATCAGGTTATGATAATATATTTTGTAAACATTTTTCGAAGTTTAAGGTAATCTACATTTCGATAAACTTTGTAACAAGTTAATAAGGATTGTATAAAAGTGATTATGGCCAAGGATCTTACGCAGTTTGTAAATCACATCACCAAAAAACAAAATCAGAATGTGATAGTCCTTGTCACGGAATTCTTAAATTCCTTTTATATTTTTAAAGTAGCTCAGGGTTACGATAATACAATTTTGCAAAAGTTGTTCGACGTTTATAATAACTGTAGCCCTGATGTAGTAGTTTCATAGATTACAAATATTTAAGTCCTCAACTCGATTACAGGCTCTAGGGAAAAACGCGTAGACCCATACTAAGTGGCTTTTGGGACCATCACTAAATTAAAATCATCTCTCTTTTTCTCATAGATTTTCCTAATTATTTCTCCATTTTCCATAGAGAGATGATGCAAATCGAGAAAAGAAGCGAGATTATCAGAAATAGCTTTGTTGAGATGAATTTCTTTAGAATTGATACTATTAACCATTGTATAAAAGAAAAAATTGTCAGTGTTTAACATGTCATCCAGATACCGAGAGGTGTCATTAAAGGTTTCAATCACATCTGTTTGTTCCTGACGAAATGGTATATAATAGGAAAATCAGTTTTTCACAAACTTCTTGTCAAGATTGTCTAAACTGCCGTTTTCAAAAACGTTTTAATATTGTTACAGGCCAAACATGTAGCTTGTTCTCTAGCGATTTTATTTGATTGAGAGTAATACGCCTGTCTTTGAAACTGTGAAACTATGATGTAGTAAGGTCGTATATGGTGTTGAAATTCCATAAGTACGTATTTATTTAACTTGACATTTATTGCAAATGAACTTAAAATGAGCTTGTGAGGATTTGTTTGAAGTCTTGGAATTCAGAACTTAGGAGGGAGCTTATTCTGCTTATTATTTACGCATAATTGGCATAGTATCCAAAATGAATGAGAAACATACACTCCTTCTCCAGCAATGGTGTGATTAGGCAGAAGTTATCGCTAGCTCTGCATGCAAAGTATTGATTGATATAATTCAATAGTCAGACAATAATGACATTGTCTGCAGGCACTAGAAAACATTGACTATGAGGTATGTACGTACTAGAACAAACTTAGGACGAGATTATTTTTTATGCAAAATAACCTTTGATATTTTGTTTGTAAAAAAAGAGTTGTGTAACAAAACACCTATACGCCTAAATGATACAGACTAGTTTCAAAAGCAAACACATCTGTATGCTTTGTGGTTAACGAAACTAATTTAAAACAAGAACACTTGGACACAAAACATCAATTCGTCGGTAGTAGTTTTGATGATTGCTTTAGATTATATATTTGTGTTTAATATGCTTGTAATCTCCATGGAAGGGGTAAATATAAATCTAACTGAATAATGTTTCAAGTTATTTTGAGCATTTTTTAAAAATGATCATAATTTGTTAGAAATAGTAATCCATAATATCCATAAGCCAGTCTGTAAATCCTCTCCCTATTTTAAATCAGGCATATGACTAGCATACTAATCCAGACTTGTAAATCCTCTCCCTACTTTAAACCAGGCATATGACTAGCATACTAATCCAGACTAGTAAATCCTCTCCCCACTTTAAACCAGGCATATGACTAGCATACTGATTCAGACTAGTAAATCCTCTCCCTACTTTAAACCAGGCATATGACTAGCATACTAATCCAGACTAGTAAATCCTCTTCCTACTTTAAACCAGGCATATGACTAGCATACTAATCCAGACTAGTAAATCCTCTCCCTACTTTAAACCAGGCATATGACTAGCATACTAATCCAGATTAATACACGTAGCTTTACCAAGTCTAAGCTATTAACCGATAATCTAAAACTTTCTATATTTAGCTGCTTCTCATTTGTCTCTCCCGAAAGTCCTTAGAGCTAGAGCAAAACCATAACGATCTACAATAGTATACTCGCAGTTAAAATATATGAATATACTAAAAGAAACCATAGACGAGGACACAGATATCATTGTATGTACATTGCCAAGAATGTCCTCATTATTGATCTCAACCCACTCGTTCTCGTTTTTTTGTAAACAATGTACATTTTGTTGGGCTTTTGCTGGTTCGCACGTTTAATACACGGCACCAACATAACTGCTTATTAATGAAACATTAAAAAGAATATTTTTTACAGATATGCCCTAATTGTTGTTATTATTGCATCAATATAGGTTTCTACATCAGTATGTGTCGTATATTTTATATACAAATCCTTATAAGGTCAAATGCCAATGAATCGAGGCAATTACACGCTCCGTTAAATTCAATGGAACAACGCGCCGTATTATCAACATAAATGTTTGAGAACAGCCTCATACACACGGCACACGAAGAATTGTTACACAAATATTGCAAATTGCATAGTATACACGCACATACCGGTGAAAGAAGAAATTATTTAAATATAATTTTAGTGTCATATCAGGACATTCGTTTAAAAAAAATGACAAAATAAAATTGTTCCCCGTTAATTACGTATCCATTATTGCACTGTCGGTTTCTTGCCGGGGAATAATACATTGTCTCGACCGAAACTAACATGCATATTATATTATACTAAAGTAAAAATAAACGCAACTCAAGAAAATCCGCTATATATTGTATGTACAATATGCAGCTGTTATTCGAATGGTACATGGCTACATGAGACTTTTTCTTTCGAAAAATGACTAAAACAACACATAACACACCAAATATTATAAAAATAAGTTTAAAAGTCGAACAGGAAATGCAGCTTTCACAGAACACAGTAAATGCTTTCACAGAACACAGTAAACCCCAAAACACGCAAAAGGACAAAGATGAATGGCAATGTTAACACATAATAAATATAGATATAACAATCGAACAGGAAAAGCAACATTCAAGTACGACAGTCAACCATAGACAAACACAGAAACAAAGAACAAATTTGAAGATGAATAAAAGGCCAAATAAGACTTCACACACATAAAAGGTTTGACAAAACCGCCACCGCCTTGGAACGGTCAGTGGCAAAAAAGGCCAACGGGGTGTAAACCAGTTTCTGAGGTGCACCAAACCTCTCACTTACCTTACTGTCAACTCATTAAAACGGGACAGTGTCAATAAAGAAATCCCCGACATGAACTATTCTCTTACCAACAAGGCAGCATTAATATGCAATATATGTAAAACACAAAGATACTCGTGTATATATGAATACAAAAAAAACGACAGCCTAGAAAGTCACAAAGAAGGTACTCAATGACTTGGCAGAAGCCAGAGCAACACGAGAATAAACCATTGGGGGTGCGACAGGCATATGACGTCACAAATACAAAAACAGGGTTGATAATAGGGCTACCGCCTTAGAATGGTTAGTGGCAAAAAATGTCGCTGAGGTTTAAATCAGGTTCTAGAGTGCACCAAACCTCACAAGTACCCTACTGGCATCCCAGTAAAACGGGACAGTGTCAAGAAAGAAATCTCCGCCATTGTAGACAAACATCAAACGTCACCGTCGTTTTAGGCTTTAGGTAAACGTCATCATAGTGTCTACAGCATGTCCAGTCATCTCACAATAAAGAAGAATTGAATTGAATGTTGTTTAACGGCTCATCAACGCAGTATAGGTTATTTAGAGCCGCCCCAGAGAAAGGGAAAGGATACATAGGAATCCGGGAACCTGCCCTACTCTTATTATCGAATAGATTCCTATGGTTCTTTAACGTGCTCGGTTGATAGACCGATACACGGGACCGCCCGGTTTACGTCCCCATCCGACGGACGAGGCTAAGGAAATGTGTCTTGCCCAAGAACGCATAGTTCTTCCTTTCAAAGTTTCATTATTGACGGGGTACGTGTTTGACTCAAGCAGGTAAGAGAACTTAGGATGTAACGGTTATCAAACTTTTTACATTCAAATGCAGAACTGAAATGGCTCACATTTTCAAAGAAGAATTTCAGCATGTTAAGTAAAATAAAGTATACAGAACATATATTATATAATGGAAATTCCCGAGTAAGGTTTCTTTTTTCCTTTAGTGTACATGAAATATAAACTTACTTCATATCTGGATAATGCATTTCTTGATTGTGTGATCCTAAAACGAAAAAGAAATATACACTGTTACCTTGATTGTCAGTTTCAACTTTCAATTGTATTAGGCCTTTTATTTTGGATTCTACACTATTAGTAAATAACAGTGATAATCAAAATGACATATGTTGTATCAACAAATTTGTCAGCCCCTCTTAATATACATTAAGTGGTCACGCTTTAATTCCATTAGCCTTGGAAAAGCTTATGTTAGCAGGATTTGATTTTATAACAGATATTTCGACAATAAAATGCGGTAACCTGAAAAAATGCGATAACCTGTTTAAAATTACCTATTAAATGTTTCAATTTTACAGTATGCAAACTTTTTAAACCGAAATTAAGGTTTTTATTTCATACCCCATCCAAAGCTTCTTTGAGAAAGAGTTGGATGGGGTATGAAAGTTAATACTCGGACCACGTAATGAATATTACTTATCACGAGCAATGGTAAAGTATAACGTGTTGAATGGGAATCAACGCCGAAGTCATATCCATGTACATAACCGTGTATGTTTTGCATTTACTTTTATGTTTATTTACTGAACTTGTGAATTATATTGATAAACTATAAAATTACCTCGATCTTTACCTTGGTAGTAAAATACAAAGATGTACGGATGTTATACATGTACAATTGTCACATCATGACATGGATCTCCAATTAAAAGTTGCATGCCGAATTACCTTAATCATACAGAAAGACATCAAGATTTAATTTGAAACGAAACAATATGATATTGCAAGAAATACCAAAACAAAACAAAATAGACATACATTATATTGCATGTTGGGTTGTAACGACTATACTATAATTAATTGTGGATAGATTTCAAAAGCACGATTCAAGATACAGTTGCATAAACATGTATAAACTTTAATGTGTAGGATTTAATCACGTTTATAAAATTTACAATAAAATATGTCCATCATTATCTACAAGACATTTTGTTAAAATCTCTGATTCATACAAATAGAACACTAGAGGTAGCATGTCAAATTTTCATGTTCCTGTTGTCAATAGTTAAAACCCTACCACCTTTTACTACAAAGGTATTTTGGACTGGATTACTTAGCCTGCTACTATAAAAGATATTAAAAATAAACTGAAATTCAAAAAGGAAGTAAAGATTTTTTTTCAAACGGTATGGAGGTTGCTGAGAAATCCCCTATTATGTTTATTTTAAGGTTTTAAGATTCAATAACGTTGATCATTCTGTCGTTGACAGTTATCTCTTTTGTAATGTGAAAAGTAAAGAAAAACGACATGTGACTGGTTTTGGCGATGATGACACGGCAGTATGTCCATGACCAATTGCATGTATTGTTTGTTTTAACTTTTCAATGTTTAACATGTTTAACTTTTGAATTGTCTCGCTTAACTCTTTTAGAATGGCAAAGTAAATATCATATGCAAGAATGTGTTTGAATATACTACCATACTATGACGAGACTGTAACACACTTTACACCTGTGATATACTTTAACTGTGATATTATTTATACAATTTGAGTATTAAGCTATAAGTCTTTCAAAATAACTCGTAACTTAACTGCCACAGTCTTGACTCTTGACATTTAAGGTTTAAAATCATGGACCCCACTGGAAACAAACTACGCTAGTTTAGACCAGCCTCTATTTAATTGAAATGTATTACGCAAAAACTCATAATATGCTATGCCTGCATTGCATTGTAAATGACATATATTCAAGAATAAAAAAAAGATTGTGAATTGATTTAATTGAATTGGATTGTATAGTCACACCAACAGCTAAGGTCATACGGCGACTTTCAAGCTTCCATTGGTGGAGGAAGACCCCAGGTGCCCCTCCGGGCAATTTCCGTGCACGGGCAGGCACCTGGGTAGAACCACCGACGTTCCGCAAGCCAGCTGGATAGCTTCCTCACATAAAGATTCCTAGGCCCCTGAGGGATCGAACCTACAGCGGTGAGGGGCAAGTGATTTCAAGTCATAGACGTTAACCAAACAGATTGTGAAAGCTTATATACCACATGTCAGATTTCTAATGTTTATGATATCTTATCTAGCCTTTTATTCGTCGTTGTAATTATTGTTTGTTTCTAAGCGTGTTTCTGGCTGGCCATGGTACTTGAATGCTACATTTTCTGTCCGACTTTTATATCTACTTTTGTTTTGGTAAAATAATCAATTGAAAATTGACATAACTGGATTATTGAAGTTTAGTCTCATACATGGAATAAGTATATGTTTGTTTCTTGCGCTCTCAACACTGAATTATATCAGTACTGGATATATTCCTTATTCAACAACCCGATGATGGTAAAGTTAAGTAACATTCTACTGATAACTAAAGCAGAATCTTTTATATGGACTTAGGTCGGTTTCTTGAGTGTACATACTTATGTCAAAAGAAATACAAAATAGTACTTTTCTATCGTTGAAACAGGAAAGAGACAGAAGTATTGCGGTTACTCGTAAAGAATACTCTCTCTTGAGATACCACCGGCAAAAAAGATCCAGAGTCCCTTGAGCAATTGGATTCCTTATTATTCCACCACACAAAGGGAGTTTATTTAAAGAATAGTTATACAAGTAGATAATGTTTAAACAGTTGTGTAATGAAAATAAATGGATGTTATTACATGTCAATGTCTTAATATTACGATAAAAATCACACTTTTAATTCAACATTGATTTTTTTCTTAAAATGGAATACAAAATCACATTAAACTGCTAACACAGTTTGTAACAATTACAATATGCATTTAGTGGACTGTTTTATCTTTAGGTCAAACTCTACGGCAACAGAAAAATTGTAAAATAACATAACTAATTCAAAAATAATTTGAACCATGTGAAACTGGTGAACATAAAGTTACAAATACACCTACAAACAAAAAAGCGATTTAAATACAGGGTCTCTAGCTTTAGGTAAGTGTTTTATTGTCAATATGTGATGACGAGACGGGCATCTGATATTTATGGAGCTGGTTACCTAAATAAATAGTTTAAATAATTTGGAACAAAAAGATAAACTTACTAGAATTGTCCTTTGGCTTTCGTCGGTGCACCAAACAATATGCAACCAGACTAATAACGACTATCAACACACCGGAACCAACTACACTACCAGCACTAATCATGATTATACCAGCATCCTGTGTATCTAAATCGTTTGCTGTAATTGATATAATGATTAAAAAATAAAATATAAACATTATTTTCATATGAATTGTCTGTAATTTACTGTCTCAATAAAGGTACTAGAATTTGAATTCAATAATGAGCTCCTTTTAACCCACAGTTATTAATACTAGTTGCGCCTCGTTAATCACACTAATCTTTATCGCAAGTAGGTATAAAAGTCAAACAGGGAAATGTAGCATTCAAGGACCACGGCCAAACTAAATAATGCCTCGAAACAAACAATAATTACAGGGATAATTACAAGAGACGGAGGTATTTGATATCACAAACATAAACTGGTTGAAAAAAGGGCTTCCGCTTGTGTCATATAGGCCGCTGGTGATTGAAACCAGGTTCTTGGTTGCAAAAAAAGTAGGTATAAAAGTCGAACAGGAATAACAGCTTCCACAGAACACAGCCAACCAAAGACCATTATCACAAACAAAAAGGAAGTGTTAAAAAGAATCAAAACATGTGACATCACAAGCACAAATGGCTTGACAATTGACAAAAATGGCCGCTGGGGTTCTAGGGAGCACCAAACATCACTCATACGTATTGTCATGCCAATAACACGGCACAGTGTAAATAATGAAATCACCTCCTGGTTATATTCGCTAGAAAACAAGACAGCATCAGACTCACTCTTACTCTATAGTCATCCCAATATAATGGGACAGATTAAATTAAAAAGTCTCGACCACACAATCTCCTCTAACAAACGAAGCATGATTAATAGGTATATAAGTAAAAACACAAAGATGATCATGTATATGTGAATATTATAGCAAAATCCCAGAAATATACAAAGCAAATAGTCAATGACTTGGCTTTTAATTTAGAAATAAACAAAACATGTTCAGATTAAGAAAATAGCTTTTAAATGCAATATTATTGATACTTGAGGACTTTAAACCCACCTAATTTATATGATTTCAACAAATCTTACAAGCAACATTGAAACTAATGGCGCGATAGCCCCAATATATTACCTAATTAAAACAGATTTTCACAGTAATCAATTTGGACTATAGTATTTGATGGAGTAAAAATAGTGATATATACACATAAATGATTCCGAAATACGATTAAAACTACGATATAACCTTGACTGTTTTTATAGAGGTGTTTTGAAAGTCCTCACATACAATTGCTGTGATTCACTTACAAACGGTATTATCTGTTGTATCTGTTGGAGAACTGACCATAACTGTAAGACAAAAACATAACTATAATCCCGAGTAACGAATTTAATTGGAGAAATACAGGTGTAGATAAATGTTGATGTTTCCCGTGATAAAACTAGTGTAGCTAAACTAGGTACAGGCATGGCGATTTACTACACAAGATGCAATTGGTGTTAGTTTGGCTAGTCTACCATATGTACAGTTCATACGACACAGAGGTAAACAAATATGTAACAAGGGTTTGCATGCGGATAGAGTAGCTCATTTGAGGTAAATCAGGTCAGAACAAAATATTGTAAAATAAACAAAATAAACATGCATGCGAAATGTATTTACAATTGTAGCATAGACAAACATCAAACGCCACCGTCCCAATTGGCTTTAGGTAGGCGTCATCATAGGGTCCACAGCCTGTCCGTACAATTAAAGAGGAAAGCATAGTGGCGAACTGTAAAAGGGTCCACCACCAAGCATGCAGTACGTTGCAAAATGATAGGGTCATAACCTCTTTTGATAAACTTTTTAACAAGTTTAGCAAAGATAGTATGAAAGTGATCATGACCAAGAATCTTACGAAATTTATAAGTCACACCACCATAGAAGTCATGTTGTGATAGTCCTTGTCGCAGAAGAGTCCTTAAATTACTTCTATATTTGGAAAGAAGATCAGGGTTACGATAATACAATTTTGCAAAGGTTTTACGAAGTTTATGGTAACGGTTACCCTGATTGAGTAGCTTTTTAGTTATACAAAGATTACGAATATTAAAGTCCTCAACTAGAGTACAAGCTCATGAAAAAAGAATAATTTGAGACACATACACCCCATTCGAAGTTGCTCGGGGAACGTCCCCATCAAAGTGGGGATAATTAAAAATGTCAAAATTAAAATCATCTCTCTTGTCATAGATTTTGCTAATTATTTTACCATTTTCAATCGAGAGATCTAAATCAAGAAAGGAAGCGTTACTATCGGATATATTAGCTTTGTTAAGCTGAAGTTCTTTAGGAAAAATCCCATAAAATTAACCATAATTGGAAAGAAAGGGTTGTCAATGTTCAATATGTCATCCAGATACCGAGAGGTGTCATTAAAGGCTTCAATAGCATCTGCCTGGGTATTTGGTGAAAGACAACATGAAATCTCTTTCATAGCAAAATAAAAACAAATCTGCGACAAGTGGTGCACAGTTCGTACCCATAGGGATACCGACAAATTGTCTATAAACGGTGGTTCCATACCCGACGAAAATATTATCTAATAGAAAGATGAGTGCTTCACAAACTTTATAGCAAATCCACATAGTATAATTGTCTAAACTGCCGTTAGTAAAAAACGCTTTAATATTATTACATGCCAAAAGTGTAGTATTTTCTCTAGCGAATGTTTTTTGAATAAGAGAAATTAGCTTGTCTTTAATAAGGTGATGTGGTAAGGTTGTATATAGTGTAGAGAAGTCATAAGTGCTTATTGATGAAACTTCACGTTTATTGAAAATATTATCAAGAACGTCTCCTGATTTTTACCAAAATAAATTAATATCAGAGTTTTCATACGTTTTCGTAAGTTTTATCCCAATATAGTTTAACGTGATCTTTAACGGTAGTAAGACAAGAAGTTAAACGTTTGGAGATGTTTGTTGTGGTGCAGGCACTAGAATTCGAAATAAAGCGAGCCTTATACGGATTGTTATGTAATTTAGGAATCCAGTACATAGTAGGCAATTTATTTTGCTTATCGTTTACACCAACCTTGAAATTAGTGCACCGAGTGATATGTGCGGAAACAACATCATCCTCAGTAGAATTAAACGAAGTATACGAATTAGTGCTGCCGAGTTCCAGAGATAAAACATTGACGCAATGTAGGCGTCAAACAATAATTACATTATTAGCTGCTTTATCTGCAGGAACTAAAACAAATTTATTATGAAATTCCTGAATTCCCGATTTTAAATAATGAAAGGGAAACCTAGATCTCGGAGGAAGTAAAGAGGGGTTAGCATTATAAAAGTTATCTATAATTTTAAGAATTGACTTTTTCCAAGTAGATAGCAAATTTAGGTCCGCATGTTCTCTACGACACCATTTTATACTAAAATGTTCAATGGAGTGGGCGATCTGGGTACGAAAGGCATTAAAATCAATTGTTGAAGGTAATCGATATTTAGGACCTTTCGAAAACAAATGCCGAATACGTTTATCAACAATATCAAAATTACCAGGATTACATGACCTGCTGGAGCATAGCAAAATTGTGATGTGTTTTTAAATAACGTAATATCAGCTGAACATTTTCGTGAAAACGAGCTTAAATCACGACTGGCTTATTATGCGATCACTCTTCGCCAGCTTTCCTAGTAATCTAGTAGTAGTCATGGTGTTCAAGTAAAACATTGTTTATGTTTTTATTACTTGGCGCATAATTCCTTCCTTCCTTCCTTCCTTCCTTCCTTCCTTCCTTCCTTCCTTCCTTCCTTCCTTCCTTCCTTCCTTCCTTCCTTCCTTCCTTCCTTCCTTCCTTCCTTCCTTCCTTCCTTCCTTCCTTCCTTCCTTCCTTCCTCCCTCCCTCCCTCCCTCCCTCCCTCCCTCCCTCCCTCCCTCACTCACTCACTCACTCACTCACTCACTCACTCACTCACTCACTCACTCACTCACTCACTCACTCACTCACTCACTCACTCACTCACTCACCCACCCACACATTCACACACTCACTCACTCACCAACCCACCCACCCACTCACTCACTCACTCACTCACTCACTCACTCACTCACTCACTCACTCACTCACTCACTCACTCGCTCACCTTCTCACACACTCACTCACTCAGCCACCCAAACAGGAAAATAAACCATTATGTGCTCGAAAAGGCAAGATTTAATACAGATAAACGTTATCATCCCTTTCAGAATGTGGATAGACGTCATCATAGGGTCCGCAATCTGTCTGGTCATCACACAATCACAGTGGATAGACGTCATCATAGTGTCCGCATTCTGTCTGTTCATCGCACAATCACAGTGGATAGACGTCATCATAGGGTCCGCAATCTGTCTGGTCATCGCACAATCAAAGTGGATAGACGTCATCATAGGGTCCGCAGTCTGTCTGGTCATCGCACAATCACAGTGGATAGACGTCATCATAGGGTCTGCAATCTGTCTGGTCATCGCACAATCACAGTGGATAGACGTCATCACAAGGTCCGCAATCTGTCTGGTCATCGCACAATCACAGTGGGTAGACGTCATCATAGGGTTCGCAATCTGTCTGGTCATCGCACAATCACAGTGGATAGACGTCATCATAGGGTCCGCAATCTGTCTGGTCATCGCACAATCAAAGTGGATAGACGTCATCTTAGGGTCCGCAGTCTGTCTGGTCATCGCACAATCACAGTGGATAGACGTCATCATAGGGTCCGCAATCTGTCTGGTCATCGCACAATCACAGTGGATAGACGTCATCATAGGGTTCGAAATCTGTCTGGTCATCGCACAATCACAGTGGATAGACGTCATCATAGGGTCCGCAATCTGTCTGGTCATCGCACAATCAAAGTGGATAGACGTCATCATAGGGTCCGCAGTCTGTCTGGTCATCGCACAATCACAGTGGATAGACGTCATCATAGGGTCTGCAATCTGTCTGGTCATCGCACAATCACAGTGATAGACGTCATCACAAGGTCCGCAATCTGTCTGGTCATCGCACAATCACAGTGGATAGACGTCATCATAGGGTTCGAAATCTGTCTGGTCATCGCACAATCACAGTGGATAGACGTCATCATAGGGTCCGCAATCTGTCTGGTCATCGCACATTCACAGTGGAAATATTTGTAAACAGGTCAACCACTAAACACATGATGCATCATAAAATGATAGTGTCATACACTCTTTTAATAAACGTTCTAACAGGTGTAATAAAGATTGTATGAATCTGATTATAAACAAGGATCTGTTTATAAATCACGTCACCATAGAAGTCGGGTTGTGAAGGTTCTTGTCCTAGAATAGATTTTAAATTACTTATATATTTTGAAAGTAGATCAGCGTCATGATAATACAATTGTGCAACGGTTTCTCGATGTTTATGGTAACGGCAGCGCTGGTGGAGTAGCTTTTTAGTTATACAAAGGTGACCAATATTAGTTTTTAATTCGACTAAAAGCCCTGGAATACGAATACGTTTAGAAACATATACCACACATATAAGAAGTTAAGCAGGAGTAATGAACAATGTATGTATCAGGTGTATAATGTGACATTTTGTAATTTAAATAAAAACAAGTCTGAGCTACGTATGTACATATTACTGACATTCCTTTTAAGATATGTACACGCTGGATAGTACTGTATTGCTGGATAGTACCGTATTGCTGGATAGTACTGTATTGCTGGATAGTACTATATTGCTGGATTATACTGTATTGCAAAATGCAATAGGAAAATATGTATGTAGGCGAAAGTACAACAAATCAACAATACCAAATACTCCTTTTCAACAGGTCCTACCTGTACTGCTGTATTTTCCAAAGCAATAAGATAAGTCAAGCTGACCTGTTTAGTAAAAGCGTAGTGTTATTGATTGTCGTTAGTAACTGTACAGCTGTCCCTAACGCTTACCCTTATCCCATACCAAACACTAACCCTTTCCAAAGAACTACTTAATAAAGCCATATATAAGACTTGAGATAACAACGGTTTAGGTTCGAAATACATACACATAAACATACACAGTTATGTGTATAAATGTAAAAAACAAAATCTGTGGATATAGTTTATCTTTGAACATCTGTGAAAACATGGAATGTGTAAGAAAATGAAGATTGCGGTGTGTCATTTTTGTAGTCAATCATATTAAATATGTTCTAATTGTTGGTCGTCCTATCGATTTATTGCATATCACAAAACAGTACAGCATTGGAATTATAAAATATTTGCTTAAAAGGACACATGGCAAACTTCAAATGTTTATCAAGAATCGAAATTAGCTTTTCGATTTATTTATCCAGTATAATTTTGACTTTAAACCTACTTTCATATAAATGAATTACATTTTTTTTTAATTTTCACGTGTTCGGTTTATTCTACTATAGGTTTACATATATTATTGGTGCACTATAATCCTCAGTTAATATTATGCAAAGTCAGTGTGCTTAATATTGTTCTTTTAATTAATATTAGTAACGTAGCAAAACTAACAGGACGTCGTGAGTTTTTAAAGGATCAAGATTGCAATGTATTCCTTAAATGTGATTTATTTAAATTTAAAAACAACATATAATTACTGTGCATTTCAGGGTTTCAGACGTCGGATATGAATAGAGATTTGTTTTTATTACTTGCTTTATGTGTTTATACCTGATATGGTTAGATAAAATGACAATAGACGCGTCTGGATCTGTTGACAATCTTACAATAGACATATGTTAAGCTTCATTAAAGCCTAAAATTCATTTTGACCCCTCTTGTTTACATTGTAAAAATAAAACAACTTGGCGGCGTGATTTTTAGAAAGTGTCGTCTGTGCATGTCTGATTCTAGGGTTCGGATGTACCAAGTAAAACGTAGGCTATGCAGGGTGGTGATGTTGTTCAATGGTCAGCACCTCCAGCAATCGATCATACTTAAGTTTACTTTTATTTTGTAATGAAAACCAATATAGCTAGCAAATAAAAGGTAGGTAAATATTACAATGCGTTTATATTTTATTATTTACACAAACTGATTTTTAAGTCACCCTACCCTACAAAATTGGAATGCTCCGTCACCATTTTGGTTTTGTCTGTCAATAAAATTACTTTTAAACAAGGGGGGTGGGGGTGTCAAAATATGTGTTTGGCTTTGCGAACCTTAGCAGATGGCTACGGCAAGATTGCAAACAGATCAAGGAGCGTCTGTTTTCATTCTATCTAATGATATCAGGTATGAACACATATATAAAGGAATAAAAAATCGATTCATATTCGACGTCTAGGCACCCTGAAATGCACAGTCGTTATGTATTTGGTTTAACGTGTTCACGTGTTGTTGTTTTTAAACATAGAAAATGTGTACAGGCAGGTAGATGAAGCGTTAATTTATTACCAACAACAGACAGCAAAAGTGCATTCCTTTGAAACTATGTTTCGTTTATGTTGCCAACTGTTTTGAGAAACAATATGAAACATATTAGCTCGACTTAAATAAAGACGTTTGGGAAAATGGTGTTAATCAGTGAATCGTTGCTGCTGTCTGTTGCTTAAAGGTAACTTAAGCCTTTAGAAGCCATTATGATAATTTAGTAAACGAGTATGACAATCAAACGCATATTTCCATCATTTCATAAATTCAGTATTTCGTTTATAAAGATAAGACTGATAAAGCATAATTGTTAAGAAGGAGAATTAATCACCCGATTGTGCAACGGGCGGTCATGCATATATGTCATGTATATATAAACCGTATTCAGAGTACCATTTAGGAAAGATGTTCAAAGTTCCTGTAACATTTTATGAAGATCCGAATAATAATGATGTAATGACAAGAATAAAGGTTATACTAGTGAGAAGAGTTGTAGTTGATATACCGGACATGGTGCGTGTAGCAACGGTAGTCGTAGCGCTGGTTTGGTATGGCGGAATGATATACGTATTGTTTCTGTAAACTAATGTCGGCTTTAGAGTGCCTGCAAATAAAAATGATATATACTTAAGCATGTTAATTCACTATAACAACGTTAACGATATACTTAGTATATGAACATATCTATCAAATTAAAGTGATATATATTCAAACACAGTTGAGAACTCTGATCTGTGTCTGAACTATAACCATTAAGTCATGGATGTCATAATACTAATTGAACGTTTATCTTTTATAAACATACGCATGCAATCATAGTTCACGACAACACTGTTAATGTTTCGCGTTTAGTCCCTCAATCAAAACTGCGCTCTACTAGGGAAACTGTTTTGACCTGGGTGAGAAACATACAGGGTGGACAAATGCCTAGCAGTGCCTTGGTAATCAGAAGGACCCCAAACATGTCTGATCAACCGCTGCGAAAAGGGGACATGAATCTAGGGTCATGCACGTGTCCGATTTCCGAACTTAGCATTTAAATACCAAAGCTTATACCCAAATGCCAACTATATTTCAGCAAGGTGTTCACCATTATATGTTTAGTTAAATGGCTCTATGGTGATAGTTCTTGGGCTACAATCTTAACTTAGACGACGTAACTTTTGAAATTTTAAATGTCACACGACAGTTGACATAGAAGAAATAGTGACATTGGGCGGTTGCATTTAGTTACCGTTGTCAAACAGTTGTATTAACCATTAGCTCAGCGTCTTAGAACTGTCATAATAGTAACGACAAAAGCTCGAACAATGGGTCCTTGTGAATGAATAACTTTTCATTTAGAGTCAAATGATGATATATGTGTTAATCCATATTTCCCAAGAAGCATATCAGCATGTTTCCTGTTGCAAGAATCAGGCAGAATACTCAAATCACCAAACCAATCTATAACCTAATGTTCGGGGCCCTTGTTTCAGCAAAAGTATTTCCAGCATTAATATGAGCAATTTTAACAAAACGTACATATATGTATTATATTTCAAACATTAGTTTTAAAATTATTTGATGGGGTTTTACCCTACTCTTCTTTGCATCGGTCATAAATCAATAGGTAATACTCTAAATCAAGTGGTAAATATGGCATCTGCCTAGAGGGCGTAGCTTTACTAATATACACTCCTTGCTGATCGAACAACAGACAACTAAGAAATCTCAAATAACTTCATTTAACCATAAGTTTGCTATACAACTTCAGGATATTTTAATTAACGTTAGTACAATCTTAATTTGTTTCTATTATTTGATGCAGCAATACGTTGCAGCGTAAATGCTCTATCAAAAACAACTTTCACACATGCCGTGTTTATTTCTCAACCGATTTTAAAAGGTTAGATATTTTATTTATATCTATAATGCCTGTTTCAAAGACATACAACATGTTTTGGTAATAGATGAATTCTGTCTGAAAAGTAAAATAAAAACTGTGGCTGAAACAGGTGTGTGCTGTCAATACTGAAACCTTCGTAGTTCATGTTTTTTATAAGAGAACAATACTTTCCGAGTAAATGGGATCATTGTTGGGATCATTGTTGCGCCAAACACGTGATACTGCAAACTGACCATTGCAGTGCGTGCATCAGAATATAAAACATAGATTGATATATTCGATGAATGTAAACACCTAACGAGCGTAAATAGTTTGTTCATACATAAATTACCTTTCATGCAAATTATTTTATGCTGGCTTAGACAGCTGTCTGTTTTAATAGTGCCATATTCATCAAGCAAGATGCATTTGATTTCTGTCTTTGATGTTGCATCTAAAAATAAGTCAATATGAAAATAACATGATCTTAGACATGGTATCATGAGCTTATTTATAAAATCTTTACTTATATTCGACTGACAAAAGTAGCCGTCCGATGTCTTCGGCACGTTAAGGGTAAAGACAATGTTTTGAATTGCATGGCCTTGTTGTTTCGAGCGCATTTACAAAATGGCGATTTCAAAACATAAAACCACATGTATGTATGATTTATAATTAGTGCAATATACTTAACAATAAATAAAAAGTAGTTACACCCGACGAACAGTATATTGATTTAAAATGAATCTAGTTCCCCAAAACAATTAAAACATGAATCCAAAACCCATATTTAAAACCACATTTTACAAATGATTGTTTTGGGGCAAATATTTGGTGAAAACATATGTTATTAATGAAACAAATTATTATTATTTCGAATACAGGTGTCATTTCATTTTAAATGCATATAATATGCGTTTAGAATAATAGTAAAAGCTGCATTTTTATGTAAAAATGCCATACTCATTTCAAATATATTTTTTGATCTGTTGGGTCATCGCACTAAGAGGAAATCATGGTAAAGAACTGTACATGGGTCAACCACTAAACATGAAGGTATACTCTCAGTACCTCTATTAATACAATTTTAACAAGTTTAATAAAGATTGTAAGAAAGTGATTATGACCAAAGGATCTTTCATTTGTAAATCACCAAAGAGGTAGGGTTGTGTCCTTCTCGAAGAATAGTTTTTAAATTACTTTTAAAATATTAAAAGTATATCCAGGTTACGATAATAACAAGTTACAAAGAAATATAAAAAGATCGGACAGGGAAAGTAGCATTCAAGGAGGACAGTCAACCACAAAACACAGAAACAAACACGCAAACAGACAAACAAAAAGACAAAAGTAATAACAAAAGCAAACGACACAACACAAACACAAAAGGGTTGACAATAGGGCTACCGCCTTGGAACGGTCAGTGGCAAAGTAGGCCACTGGGGTTTTAAACCGGTTCTAGGGTGTACCAAACCTCACACTTACCCTACTTCATCCTATTAAAACAGGACAGTGTAAATAAAGAAATCCCCGCCATGATCTAATCTCTAACCAACAAGGCAGCATCAATAGGCAATATAAGTAAAACACAAATGTGCTCGTGTAAATATAATATAAAAAAACAATAGCCTAGAAAGCCACAATGAAGGTACTCAGTGACTTGGTAGAAGCCAGAGCAAAAAGAGAATAGACCATTAATGGCACGACAAGAAAGATCATAGACAAACATCAAATGCCAAAGTCCCGATGGGCTTTAGGTAGGCGTCTACCTCGAAGAGGTAGAGTCTTTAGGTAGGCGTCTACTTCGAAGATTGTTCGAAGCCTATGGTAACTGTATCCCTGAAGTAGTATCATTTTAGTTATACAAATATTACGAGTATTAAAGTCCTCAACTAGACTACAATGTAATCTAATAATATGTATTCACTATAGATGGTGAAAGGCACAGTAAATGTTTTAAGAGAAACAGATGAGATAAAGGTCTCAATACACAAGTATCTCCCTTGCATGTCACAGTAGGAACATTTTTGCGTTTAAAGATATAGATCTGTGTTATAGGGTTCTTGTTTATATCTTTAAATGTGCAATCATTTTCTCAGGTTTAGTTACAGGTGACAGTAATTTGACATTTTTATGATTTCAGTCAGGTTTTAATATGCCTGAATGCTTTTTTAGTAGTAGTAAGTGAAATGAACAAATGGTCGTCGACCGCAACGGACGTTTAGTTTCCCAAGAAACAAACTGTTTTAAGAAAATTCTGGGAGTTATACAATGGTCCAAAGACGTTCTGCTTTATTTGCATCACGGTGCAAAGAAAATTTGTAATGAGACGTAAAGGTCGGTCAGAAGAACATACACATATACTCACCAGAGGAAAAAGCGTCTACATCTACATTCTGAAGCCAGAAAGGCGAGTCCAAATTACTTAAACTGGGAACGTCGTTCATGATGGAAAACAGGTTCGAAATGTTGGCAGACAAAAGCAATTTATTCTTGCTAAAGCAGGCGTTCTCGGCTTGGACAAATGTATGTGAACGAATTTCTTTTAAAAAAAATATGTTTTCATAATTATATTGCTTTATACATTTAAATAATAAACACACAGGAAGAAAACAATACACTGAGACTAGACGTTTATTATGCAAATATGCAAATGGTTTATGGCCATGGCAAGATGAGACACCTAAGAAGACGTTCATGTTAAAATGGCAAACACTGCAAGATGTGAACAACAATGTTTTAGAGTGTGAAGCAATAAGTTTACCTTATTTTAAGACAAACGCAGCACAATGATATAACTCGTACTATACTATTCAATTTGTGAGTTCAGAGTCAGTGTTCAAAAGTAAGACCAAGTGACCATACGTGACAATACTTGACCGTAGGATAGGCCTGATATCACTAACAGTTTGCCTAACTGATGAGGAATTAATTATACCATGACGACTACAGTAAATATATCTATACAGATTGAAATTAATATCTAATTTCTCAATTGCCATTATATATAATGTATGCATGGATTTGCAAAATATATGCATTGATTTGCCGCTGAATGCATGTTGCTTTTCTGACTGTGAGAATCATAGCTCGTATGGTTATATATTCTCTAACTACCGTAACTAGTCCAGATGTTTGCTTCTTTTATATTTTTCAGCTTTTTTTTAAACTACGAAGCCGTATATATAACACGTATAAATATAAACAATAACCATGACTTTGCTAGCATTATAGACTGCGTATATTAGTACACATTAATGTAAACACATAATGTTTTTATCGCCCGATGATATTCTTCTATATCACCATTTAAGAGTACAGAATAAGACACAACGACAATACTTCAAAAACTACAATATGAAGCAAACTTATCACAATATTACAACGTGATTAGTATCATATAACTGACCAGGACCCATTTCATGGATCGTGTCACAGGACCTACCAAGCGTGCGAAAGTAGTATAGATACTGAGAGTATCAGCACAGATTTTCCCTCGCGACAAGCAATCAAACAGTTATCAAGTTGTCAAGTTGTCTCCAGTTGTCCTTAACACAAAGATGCAAACGCCAAATGGCGATGGCATGCTTGCTGCCAGACCCCACGCAACTATACAAACTGCTTGATTGCCCTTCGCTTAGGAAAAATGTTACCAGTACCCCAGTATCTATTAATTTTGCAAATAACTAAAACATTTGCAATTCATTAAGCAAAGTCTGACGGAACCGGACAGTAGTCTTCATCATCGCTGTGCTTATCATGTTTTACCATGGAGTATTTTATTTTTCTACACTTTGCTATTTTGTATTTCAGTTCAAGAAGCTCTTCTCTGTTTCCAGCCAGCTCACGTCCATAGTTATCCATTTCAACCAGCAATCGTCTTTTTTTGGTGTCCGTAAAATCATCACGGACTACTTCATATTCTACTTGGAGTTGCTTACCTCTCATCAATTCTCTTCTATATTTATCTTTTAAATGGTTAAGTTTTCTGCAAACCTTTTCTAATTTTTCTTGTTCCATTATATATACTAATACTATATATAATTATTTTTAAACCTATTTAATATTTTCAATATCCTTGAATGAGACCCAACTATTTAAATCCTTATTGTAACCCTTCCATTTAATCAATGCTTGTTTCTTTTTGTAATCACGTCGTATTACTTGTTCAATCCTGAATATGTTTTGCTTTGCTTTTATCATTTCTAATTCATAAAAGCTTCCATCAATGGTTTCGTTGTTTAAATCTTTTATTTTGTATGTCACAGGATTTGAATTTTATCAACAACAAATATTTCTTCAGTCCAATTTGGGGTATAACCTTTCTCAAACGTTCTTTTATATTTGCTGATTCTAACATTATCCCCTATTTTAAACTTTGACTTAATTTTTTTACTTCTCATTTTTCCATACAAGTTGAAATACACCGTTCCTTTAATCTTTTCATCACTTGCTTCAGTCGGTGTCATTTTAATACTCCGATGTTTTGTGTTATTATACTTGTTAACCATTTCTTGCAACACGTCTAAATATGTATTTTTATTGTTAGCTGTAAAATATTTCCACATCTTTTCTTTCAATGTCCTGTTAAATCGTTCAATTACTACAGCTTTTCCGAAATTAAAAGTGTGATACATTTCGATATTATTATCAACAAGGAATTGTTTATACGTCTTGTTATAAAACTCCACACCTTGATCAACCCACAACAATTTACACTGGCTTCCTGTACTGATTATCTGTTGAAACGCTTTGGTAATTTCCAAACCAGTTTTATTTGGAACCGGCGCAACCCATGCGAATTTACTAAACACATCAATAACAGTAAGCAAGTATATTGTACCTTTATTATACTTTGGAAACGATTGCATATCAACCAAATCAGAAGACCATATTTTATCAATTTCATTAACAATCACACGGCGTTGAGTGAACTTTCTTCGTATAGGCTTATGAAGTTCATCTGCTAACTAGTCAGTCCATTTCAACGCCTTTTCTAGTTTTTTGAGTTTCCAAGACCAAGTTTATATTTTGTACTAATAACTGGTTTTACTATCAAATCTTTAGCAATCTTTTCTCCAATAGTTTTAGATTTACTTATTTTTAAACAGGCCAACATGTTTTTATCACACATTGATTTATTACTAGGATTTTCATCATAACAATAATCATGATCTTTACAAACAGCATCTAATTCATTTACCGATTCTCCGCTATCAATTGGATTACCAGGACCACAATATTTGTAACCAGGAAGTGTTAATCCCTTTTTAGGCAACAGGGGAATTAGAGCTTTATGAATATCAATATTACCACCTTCTCCCTTAATGGTTTATTCTCTTACTGCTCTGGCTTCTGCCAAGTCATTGAGTACCTTCATTGTGGCTTTCTATGCTATTGTTTTTTTTGTATTAGAATTACACGAGCATATTTGTGTTTTACTTATATTGCCTATTGATGCTGCCTTGTTGGTTAGAGATTAGAACATGGCGGGGATTTCTTTATTTACACTGTCCTGTTTTAATGGGATGACATTAGGGTAAGTATGAGGTTTGGTGCACCCTCGAACCGGTTTAAACCCCCCAGTGGCCTACTTTGCCACTGACCGTTCCAAGGCGGTAGCCCTATTGTCAACCCTTTTGTGTTTGTGATGTCGTTTGCATTTATTATTGCTTTTGCCTTCTTGTTTTCAGTTTGCGTGTTTGTTTCTGTGTTTTGTGGTTGACTGTTGACCTTGAATGCTACTTTCCCTGTCCGATCTTTTTATATTTCTTTTGTTTTAGTAATACCACAAGATGCACGAGTTGCTCTTAACATTGTTCTACCATATTTTGCTAAAACATACTTAGGATCAACATTTTCAGTAACCTTTTTTCTTTTATGTAATAATTCATATATAATATGATTAGATTAAATTTGTTAACAAAATATGATTTTATGATGTTTTCATTTTCTACTGGTTTGTAAGGTTTTAATAATTTGTAAAGAATATCATATGTACTATTTCCATCTTGTAACATTTTAATGAAGCATAGACAGAAATATCCGCAAAGAACACTTGTTTTATCTTGATACTGAATAGTGTTGTATTTTATATTAGGTATGTAAGTAAAAACGTCTTTTGGTGGGCTCAGACCAAACGGATCAAAGTAATAATTATTATAGTAACAAGTCCAGTGTGTACCAGGTCCAGTATGATCGTCCAGATTAATAATACCAGGTTTTTGTTTATGTTGCGTTGTCGGTAATTTGTTTATGCTGTACACCCCACTGAATTTCTGTATACCTAGCTGCTTAACCCATTTCATTATATCTAATTAAGAGATAGGTTCATTTTTAAATTATTTTATTTTTTTACAAATGGGATACTTCTATATGGTCTAAATTGTGAGTCTATTTGTAAACCATTTCCACAATCAAATCTTAGTCCTTGTCCTCTTCTATCTATTTGCAAACCTTTTCCATTTCAGCCGCTAATAAGAGATCCGATCAACGGAATTCCTAATGATGCAAGAAGCCCAAGAAATCCTCCGTCCTGCTGTTGTTTTTTAGTTAGTTTAACAGGGCAGCGACCTTTTGACTTTGCTATTTTATTTTTTTGTGCAGCTGTTAATTTATTTGATGTGAGAAGTATTTGTTTTTATCACTAGGAACAGTTGCCGTTACGTCTTACTGTTTTTTATCACTGGGAACAGTTACCGTTTTAGGAACAGTTACCATTTTATTACTAGAAGCACTTGCTAGTACGTCTTGCAGTTGTTTGTTTGTAAGTTTTATAGTGCAGCAACCTTTTGACTTTGCTATTTTTTTTTTTTTGCAAGTGTTAATTTATTTAAACTTTAAAAGTGTTTTTTTTATCAGCAGGAACAGTTACTATTCCATTTCCAAATATTTTACCAATTCCAGTACTTGCCAGACCACTACGTGCCCCTGTTGCTAAAGGTCCTAATATCTTTGGAGCAAATCTAGCAACTGTTGGTAATATTGTTTGAGTTAACAAACCAGCTAATGCACCTAAAAAGCCTCCATTTTTAGACTAAGATTTCATTTGTGATTTTGATATACTTATGTCTAATCTCCGTCCATTAGATTTAGCTTTGTTAATATTGTTAATCTGGGTAACTGTCAGCAGCAAAGGAATTCCCAGTTAGCTGGTTATTTTTTAAGCTGAGTGCTAATTCAATCTTGTTCTCATAATCTCTCGCTAAACTCTGTTTCTGGCCTTCTGATAAATTTACTGAATAATTTACGTAAGTCATATATATTATAAGTTATATTAAACAATAACTAGTTCATTTCCAACGGTATCAATAACAACATCTTCCGTGTATAAGACTAAAGCATAAACTTTATATCTAGCGGTAGGAACGTTGCTTAGTTTATATCTCAAACTTAGTTGTTTGGGATCAATACTGACTTCATTTTCCTTGTAACTTAAATCGAAATATATCATTCCGAAGAGATTTTTAAAATTACTCACATTGAGTAAAATCTAGCTGATTGTAAATGGCATTAACATCAGCAGCACTGATCTTAAACGTATCCAAGAGTTGAGGATTTTGTGTCTGGGAAGAACTGTTGTCTGACCTTTGCAGATAAATAAAAACATGGTTTGGAGTTTTTACTCCAGCTGTTCTAAATACAGATTCCGTTAGTTGAGTACTTCCGCTTTCTGGTATAATTTCGCGAGGATAAGTCCATCTTGTTGATATCATGTGATTTGCCATTACATAACTTAAACCATCTGAGTTAAATATCATTTTAGGTATCCACAAAACTAATTTATTAATAACTACTCTACTATCATCGAGACCAGCAGCTTTGAAAATTAGCACATTCGTTTGTTCCGGTTATTTTTACATAATCACCAGACATTTCAAGTAAACTTTTGAGATTAACAAATCTGTGAAGATTATTTTCATCGTAAACTATTTTTCCATTTTGCTTTACTTGCATTTGATCTATCAGTGAAATTGCATCGTTAATTAAAGCAATTCTGTCAGCGTCTGCAAAAGCAGCTCCATCGAGAAGCTTGTTTACTTGAAAACTGATTTTAAAATATGCGTTATGCCAATAAAAGTAAGAACTTCTGTCATTTAACGTAAATTGGTAGCCACCTTTCATTTGTCTGGTATTATTTCCTGGTTGTGTTATGGGGGTATCTAACTCAATAGGTACATGTTCATATCTAGTATTATATTGATTACTTCGAAACATCTATATATACTAGTAATTAGATTATTTTCTATTAATTAATCGATTAATTCTAGCATGAATTCCCCTCCCGGAAAATAATCTATTAATTCTTGTATTTATATCTTCTTTAGTTTCAGCTACAACTTTTTTTTTGCTATTAGCCTTTGTAAGTTCTTTTAAAATTATCTCACCTTTTGGTTTAGGTTTAAACTAACTTATCAGCAGCCATTTTTCCTACTTCATCTCCAAGTGTTTTAGAACCGCTCTCTATGATTTGTTTTCCAGCAGTTTCTAATGCTTTCATACCTGCTGTTTTAACAGACTAACTAAATGTTTTTGAGGCAACCTTTGAAAAAATGTCAAATATACCAGCTCCAGTTAATCTGTCAACTTGAGTATATGTTCCCGTACTAGTGTCGTAAACTTTTTTTAAACGTGCCATATAACATATATTACATTAATTCCTTCAAATCAAATCAAAATGATGTGTGGACACCATTAAGATTAATAATTTTACCAGAGAAATCGGTTATGTAAATATTAATACTGTTAATGATTGTTTTGTTTACTTCACAGAACCCGACTCTTATCGGTTCATCTTTAAAAGGATAAGATCTTGTAAGATAAGCTGTACTCATTTTATAAATGACATCTCCGTATGATCCATCAACAATAGAATTACTTATCACAGTGGATATACAATGTATCGATATAATTTGTTATGTTTGGTGTTACAGTTCCAAATTTAGTTTCTCTAATAACTGCATCTTTGTCAAACCCGATCAAGGTGTGAACGTTTTTTTCTCTTAAATCAAGTACGAACTTATTATGAATGGTAACTAAACATTTAAAACTTGATAAATCAAACTCAATTTTTATCGGGACAGGTGAGTCATCGATTAAATCGCCATTTACATTTACATTCAATGTTTCTTTTATGTAATTATCGATATTAGCATAACTGTAATTTCAATTTGTATAAATAATACTTTTCCAGTATGTTCCATTGTGATACCTTTGTCATTAAAATCTTCACTAATATTATACCATGAGTAAGTCATGGAATTAAGCTTATCGAGTCCAATACCATACTGTTTGTTCCTGCCTAATATTAATGGTCTGTCAAATACAGTTGTAAAATTATTCGGTGTATTTGAGTGATTAATTATTGAAGCTTTTTCTGATGATAATACAATTTGTTGTTCCATTATAAATATTAGAAGATAAAGGTAATCACCTAAATAAAACAGTTTGAAAAAAAGAGTATGATAATGGACCTTTGGAAACGGCCGAGCACGACACATACGAAATATTGCAGTCTCGGTTTGATTGAGACTGTTCATGAGTGGTAGTGAAATATGATAGCTACCGCTCACGCCCTCTAGCCCCGGGTTGAGCAGAACTCAATATTAATAAAATCAACAGCACACAATTTTAACCATCCCGAAGATGGCATGCATATGGCGGTGGACATGGAGTTAGCCTTCTTTAATGTATTCCCCATGTCGTACAGCGTATGGTCCCAGTATCTAATAAAATGAAATGCCCCGAGAGCGAAATAAACATATTGGAATTTAGTTGGGAGCAGCGATTATGAAGCCTGCATATAAAAAGCAGACAACATATCTTATGAAACTTGATTTTTTAAAATTGAAAACTTGTGTAGTGTTATATTTTATATCTGATCTGAAATTAATACTAGATAATGGTTTGACATTATAATTCAAATGTTTCTTTTAATATTCGTTCGTCATTTTTTATTATCGGATAAAGATGCTTTCCGGCATCATCCAGTGAGGAATAAATAAAGAATTGTTCTACATCTGCTTCTGTATAAGTAAAATCTATTTTAAATATATAACGGCCTTCTTTAAGAATTTCTAATTCATTCAACAAATATTTTTTATAATATTCTTCACCTTTTATAAGTGGCTACAGGAGTAAACGCATGAAGAAAAGAGCTTCTACGGCTTCTTTCAAGTGGTTTTCTTGTCGGATGCGACATAAAACTATTATCATTATTAGCATAATCTTTAATAATGCTTATTCCATCCATCGTATATTTAACAAGTAGAATCCGGCTTAAGGTCTCACAACACACTTCGATTTTATTGTGTTGGCCATAGGGAATAAAGCCCAATTTCCCATTCTGAATCAAACCTTTAAAGTCTAAAAGTATTTTTTTGGTAAAATACAGTTATTGCTGCTCATAAAAATCCACAAAATCTGGTACATAGCCCAGTTTTTTTTTTTTAAATCTGAGTGGTGTCAGGCAAGGTACTCTTTTCGGCTTTCACTAAACAGTTTGCACCTAAATTCATACGCATTTTGAGCACCCACAAATGTGTCACATTTTGCTGTCAGTGTCGTCTAATCGCTGTTCATCCAATCTCACACTATTGTTTTCTCACCTGCAACAGGAAAAGAAAATATCCATGGCCAATTATTAAAAATATCTCAAACCGAAGAATACACCTCTACTTTTTATGGTGTAGGAATCATAACCGGTGTTTATTCTGATACCCTTCTTTGAAATCATAACCGCGAAAACTATAGACACTTTCCTCAAGAAAAACAACAATTATAGGTACTTTTGCCAGAAACTACACGCGTTTACATCTCAAAACACAGCATACATCATTTCGACTTGCACCATATTTGCATAACTGAATAATCTTGATTTTTAGTCTATACCGACAATAGAAAATGTTTAAGAACATTTTTGTTATATGAGATATGCTTTTCAAATTTTCAGAGACTATTGTGGGATATGTGTATTATCTAAAAGAAAGTGTAATGTTTGTTTTGAATGCAGTATTATATAAGTTATTTATTGCCTAAGTATGACCTTATATGGTAATTTGTAATTTCATCATTAAATTATTTATTACAGAAATTGAAATGAGTGTTGAGTCTTATTTTCTACTTCCAAATATTCTGTTATATTTGTAGAGCAGATTTACCTCTCAAGTAATCTTCTTAATGCTGATACCTGGCAGGTACCTGACTCCAAAATGACACATCCACCCTCTGTCCAGTTAGAATCCAATTAGCCGCACCATCTTCCTGTATGAATAGATAGGGCATTTATTTATTTATCATATGCTTACTGTCATTGTTCAAAAGTCATTACATTTGTGTAGAAGTACTTCTTGTAGAAAAAAAAAAGAAATGTTGCTAAATAAAAAACAAAAAACTGGAAATAAAACCAAGAATGGGAGTATACATACTCAATTTCAGAAAGGATTTGATCCAAGAAGATCAGTGGTAAATAAACAGAAGTGGAAAAACTCTGATTTTGAAACACCACCAGTGAAAAGACTGCCAAAGGATGTATATGACAGTGCAATGAGCATGGATAAACATACAAATGTGCTTCTTTGTGGAAAAAAATTACCAAACACCATGATTTTGCGGCCAGCACGCGCAAGTGAGACACTTATTGAGAAAGCATTGTCACCGAGTTGCACTAATAGAGACCAATATAATAACGAGCTCAGTACCTACCGTATCTTGCATTTGGGTAAGACCGCCGACACATTCTTCGACTGTTACACCACTCACAGGGACTGGAATGCCAGCTGCAATGGAAAGTTAGAAGTTGACTTGAATTTTGAGAAACAATGGGGCTTTTGTTGGAAAGAGAGGTTTGTTTGTACTAAATGTCAGTTTGAGAGCAAGTCTTACAAACTATATGAAGAAATAAGCACTGACAAGCGTGGAACCAAAACTGCAGACATCAATGTTAATGTGGCAGCCGGGCTATTTGATACCAAGTGTGGTCCAAATGACCTTCGGTATATAATGACCAGTTTATAAATTCCGCCACCCTCATACAGCACAATGCAGAAACACAGCAACTATGCCGCTGTTAAAACAATACAAGTCGCAGAGGTTAGCTTTGCCAGAGCAAGGCAGCAACTGATAGAAAACAATGTATCGTTAGGTTTTGAACCAGACGCATCGTTTCCTGGTGCTGTTGATTCCCAATACAACAACAGTATGAAATCAGCAGGGGAGACAACTCCGGGACAACCAGGGACACAGGTCAGCACCACAGTTTGCGAAAAGCAGACAAGAAGTCAAAAAATCATTGGCGTGCAGTTTAGTAGTAAACTGTGTGCCAAGGCTAATCATTCCAAATGTGACGACAACAGTGGCTGTCCTAAAAACCTGCATGATGGCGACACAATTGGTAAAACATTATTTCTCATTTTATTCACAAATATTCCAATGTTATATATATATATATACTCACTCACTCACTCACTCACTCACTCACTCACTCACTCACTCACTCACTCACTCACTCACTCACTCACTCACTCACTCACTCACTCACTCACTCACTCACTCACTCACTCACTCACTCACTCACTCACTCACTCACTCACTCACTCACTCACTCACTCACTCACTCACTCACTCACTCACTCACTCACTCACTCACTCACTCACTCACTCACTCACTCACTCACTCACTCACTCACTCACTCACTCACTCACTCACTCACTCACTCACTCACTCACTCACTCACTCACTCACTCACTCACTCACTCACTCACTCACTCACTCACTCACTCACTCACTCACTCACTCACTCACTCACTCACTCACTCACTCACTCACTCACTCACTCACTCACTTACACACACACTCACTCACTCACTCCCTCACTCACTCACTCACTCACTCACTCTCACACTCACTCACTCACTCACTCACTCACTCACATTTTTTTTTTCACTTGAAAGAAATACATTTAATTTTTTTTTTGAGTCCAAATTATATTTACGATCATTTTTCATGTAAATGTACCAGAATGAATTTTTACTAGATGCAAAATAAAAGTTAATAGTTATCGTGAAGTTACTGAAACGTTCAAGTGGATTTTTTTATTGAAGTAAATTAAACATTAACAAACTGAAGTAAAGTAAACATTAAAAAATCATTACCTAAAGCAAAATATTCACGTGAAGTGAAATAGAAGTGCACGTCACAGGAAATGTTAATTTCTTTTATTGCTTTTTTTACATTTTACACTTGTGAACCTGGTTGTGTATTTGTTCTTTATTTTCTTTAAATTGCACAAAAATCAATTTCTGTTAAAAATTCACAGGCGACAAGTACCGAGAAGCAAATGCATGTATGGCATCAATTCTCACCGGCGACAACCCTGTAACAATAAACAACATGACCACAGATGGGGACAGTCATGGTTTTATGGGGGCAAGAGACGCTCAACTACAGCGGTGTGATAGGCAAATGGAAAGATCCGCCGATGTGATACACCTCACAAAAACAATGAAGAGAAAAATTAAAAATGTAGATTTCAGTGAAAGAATGTTTCCCGCGAGAACCAAAAAGGAACGAAAATACATTCAAAACAGATTTTCAAAAGACATAGGTGCCCGCGTACACACCGAGTACAAGAAAATGCATGCAGAAGTGGGAAACAATTTGAATCTTCTTTGCAAGAAAGCCAAATTATTGAAAACAGCAATTATCAAATGTTATTCTGGACATTGTGGCGAGGCATGTCGGAAACATTCGTTCGCATGTTCCGGAATATCAACCTCAAACTGTTGGAAGACTAGCTTTTTGCCAAAACCGTACGCGCCTCTTCAAATTAAAGGGTCCGACAAGACATTGCTTATGCAGTGCCTCGATGTAAGGTTTGGTAAACAAGCGATTGAAAAAACTAGATTCAATGCAGACACCAATAAGCTTGAGGCATCTCATCGGCATATAATGTCTCAAATCCAAAGGACGTCACTTACAGAAGAAACGCAAAAGGTCGTAAATTTAGTGCAGCTGCTCGATTAAATGATGGTCGTGCCAATTCAGCACTTGAAAAAGCAGCGGCACTTGGCGCACCACACAAACAAAACACTAAGGTTGTACATACTTTGAAACAATTTAAAGACAAAAATGACTATGACAAATCTAGGCAAAATATGCCAAAGTACAAGACGAAAAGGTATCACATAAAGTTAGAAAAATTCAAGGCATACGACGAAAAGCGACAGAATATAAGATCATACTCGACAGACGTTCTAGACAAATGAGACAACCCAAATGTTGGGTGGGAGTCTTTGAATTTTGATGCAAGCACAAGTCAGTGGGTGGGGTATGTTTTAAACATGGTTATAGACCATATAGAAGCAATTTGTATGATGACACTTACCTGTAGCAGACAATCTCGGTACTTCCCATGATGTACACATGCCTTTGGAATCCTGTGTGTACATCTTATACGTTCTAAATTAACTGAATGGGGCTCCAACTCAAATGATCGGGTCGCAAGCACAGGATGTTGTGACAGATATGACTAACATCCATGTTATGGGGAATAATGCAACTTGGTAAACACACATATACATTGCTCTATGAGCCGATAAGTTTAACTGTCTTCCATCAGCTTGTTGCATTGTCTGGCGTCCATACTGGATTCCACAACGTGACGTTGAAAGTCCATATTTAACATTGTACATAATACAATCCATGTGCTTAACTGAATAGTCTATTTTAGTTTGTAAAACCATCAGATAGTTGTCAAAATCCAACTTCGGTGCATCGAATGTCATCTTAAAATGTTCTCTTCCACTTTTTGTCACAGTTAAAAACAGAAAAAGATTGAATATTGATCGGTGTCAATGACAGCTGTACTGAAAGCGTCTGACTGACTATTTCTTAAGGTCTCACAACACACTTCGATTTTACTGTGTTGGCCATAGGGAATAAAGTCCAATTTCCCATTCTGAATCAAACCTTTAAAGTCTAAAAGTATTTTTTTGGTAAAATACAGTTATTGCTGCTCATAAAAATCCACAAAATCTGGTACATAGCCCAGTTTTTTTTTTTTAAATCTGAGTGGTGTCAGGCAAGGTACTCTTTTCGGCTTTCACTAAACAGTTTGCACCTAAATTCATACGCATTTTGAGCACCCACAAATGTGTCACATTTTGCTGTCAGTGTCGTCTCATCGCTGTTCATCAAATCTCACACTATTGTTTTCTCACCTGCAACAGGAAAAGAAAATATCCATGGCCAATTATTAAAAATATCTCAAACCAAAGAACACACCTCTACTTTTTTATGGTGTAAGAATCATCCTACAGTCACATACAAGGGAGCTTAGTGTGTAGTGAGATCTTAAATAGTCTACTTTAACTTTCAACCCATCAATTATACCAAGAATTTCCGTGTGGCGACTATCAGACTTTTGATTAATCTGTTTTAATGATGCTATTTCGCCATCAAAATCTTTGCTTCTTTAGTCCTGGGCAGCTTTCAATTGCTTTGAAGCATCATCAATAGTCTCAATAGTCTCAGTCTCAAGTTTATCAATGTCAACTAGTTTGCTCAAAGCAGTCTCCAGCGTCTTGCTGCCAACCATTTTCGTTTTGATGTCTTCAAACTCTTTGCTAATATCATCGACGTTAGTGCTTATCTGCCCATTTAATATTTTTATTTGAGTTATTTCAGCAGCAAAAGCAGTTCTCATTTGTTTTGAACAATCGGCAATAGCAGTTTCTAGTTCATTGTTATCAACCATTTGTTTATTGATTTCTCCAATCCGTGTATTAATATTTTGAACACCAGATCTTATTTGTTCACTTAATTTCTTGTAGTTTTCACTCTCTTCCAATCCATCTTCTTTCTTTTCTAGCTCTTTCAAAGCATCACCCAGAAGTTTTATTTCATCTTTCAAACCAATTTGAATTTCAAGCATTTTCTCACGGTTTGTCTGTAATTGCTTTTGTATCAGACTTAGTTTATCATCAACACCTGTTGTTAAATTTTTCATCATGTTTGGAATGTTATCAATATTAAATCACGTATGATCTTTGCTACTCTTCTAACAGTAAATTGCTTTGTTGCTGCATCATCTGCTTTATCTGGATTAACAACATTGGTGATTTTATTATTATTCATGTTTTGATTACTTTTTAAAACATTTTCCTGGTTTTTGCCTTTGTTAAGATAATTAACCAAATTTTTTTGTTTTACATACTCAGACAGCACAATACCAAAATGTGTAATATTAACACTGCCAGTAGTAACTTCCCCACCAAGATCTTTAAACAGTCCCATTATATATAATATGATTAGATTAAATTTCACCAGTGAAGTTACGGTTTACCAATTTCCTGGGCTTGTCTAGATACAGGAAGTCGTACTGGTTGTCAGTCGCTTCTTTATACTGATATTTGCTGACATCTTGTTCTCTAGAAAGCATGTTTATTTCATTTATACTTGGAGTTGCAAAGAAGATGTAATGAGAGCAATTCAGCCGAATGTCTTTAGGAGTTTTGTAATAAGATTGAGATAAATTAATTACGAAAGAAATCTTTATGTCTTCCCTGGATAAAATAATTAATATTATCATTTTGGTTGCGATCACAAACATAATCACCAAAAATAGCTATCTTTTGAGTATCAGAATCCAAATCATTCACAGGGATAATTTGATCATTTGAACATTCTAATATGTCTTCAACCGGAATTTTATTCTTTTCTGCTATCTTTTCAAGTTTTTGTGATAAGACCTGATCCTTAGACTGCTCCAAGTTTTTAGCAAACAAGTAAATCTTGTCATAGTACACTAAAGGTTTTAACAATATGTGAACTAATGTATTTGTTTTGCCAGATCCTGAATTACCGCATAAAAGCATCCTAAAACAACAGTCCGGCATGGAGTTATATATCTGCTTGAAATTACTGTTATCTGTCTTCATATCATAGTTTGGAATTTTCATTATAATAATACTTGGATAATAGTAATATTATCTAACTATTCTATATATCAAAAGTGTATTGCGGAATAAAACAAATCCCCCGTGGTAAACGCCTTGGAACAGAAGCAGAATGTTTTAAGGCTAATCAAGTTAGATATTACGGAATGCAAAAAGTAGTTGTAAACGTAGTTAAGACTGCAGTTGAAAAAGCAGTTAAAAAAGCAGTCAAGCCTGCAATCAAAAAAGCAGTCAAGCCTGCAATCAAAAAAGCAGTTGAACCTGCGGTTAAGAAAGCAGTTAAACCTGCAGTTAAGAAAGTCGTTAAACCTGCAGTTAAGAAAGCAGTTAAACCTGCAGTTAAGAAAGCAGTTAAACCTACAGTTAAAAAAGCAGTTAAACCTGCGGCTAAAAAGAAAACAAAAACTACATAACTTGATTTAAGTTATCTTAAGTTGGTTTAACTTATATCAACTTAACTTATCTTAATTTATCTTATTTTAATCTAACCTAATATTTATACAAAGAAGTACTTAAACCTGTAACTAGCGACATAACAAAGCAAACAAGGCGGATAGCTGAACATTTGATTACCCTTCCAGAAATAGGCAAACAGTTGGCTATTCTTCCTGAGACAATACGCCCACAATTAGTTGCCCCGCCTGAGCGTGGTGCTATAACACCACCGCCGCCACCACCGCCACCACCACCGCAACCACTCATTTTAAAAAAAACAGCTGTCAAGCAAACCGTAGATCCTAAAGACCAAGCACCGGCGGTTGATTTCATGGAGGAACTAAGGCAGTCAATACAATCTAGACCAAAATTAAGAAAAACTCCGGAAATAGTGCATAGCTCAAAACCTGCCGAACCCATTGATGAAGTATTTGACAAAATCAAATAAAAACGTGCATCATTTAGTCCCGAAGATGAAGAAATAATAAGAGAAATATAAGAAGAAGAAGAATGGGGAGAAGAAGAACATTCTGCGAGGCCTAAGGATCACAACCCGGTGTATGATATTGACTTGGACGTTGGTATGGATAAAGTCAACCTTAATAAATATGATTTGCCAACACCAACTGAAATATCAGGTATTACTGATAGGAGTGCTGATTATGATGAATATATTAAAAAGGCTGAAGAGATACATAAGAAAATGTCTTACAAGAAAAGAGGTCTAGAGACAAAAATAAACAACCTCAGCGAAAACAAACTCAAAGTGGGGTAGGAGAAGGCGGCAACCATTGCGACTAAACTTAAATATTCAAAATAACCCCGATCTCGTCAGATAAAATTCTGCATATAAAAGAACATAATGATCTAACTCGTGACCTGTAAGCTCTGGATTTTATATAGAAAAGTTGCCTGAACAAATTCGAACAGCTAGTGAAACTATACAAAAGACTGGCAAAGGGATGCAACAAAATAACAATTCCTACAAAGTCGACAAAGATGGGCACTATGGAATGTTACAAATTGATTTATCCAAGCTTGTTGGTCATCACAAACTTATTGCCAAACAAGGAGAAGCAGTTGTGCTAGACCTAAAAGTAGATGATGATTTTATAGACTTGATAACAAAGCGCTACAATAAGTCAAAGCTGTCTCAAAATGCTTTTAAGGAACTAACAAAATTATCTGATTTACCAATTCATAAAGGTTCTTCAAAGTTCAAAAAGATTTTAGGAGGTTGTGCTGATGTTGAATATTACAATTTGGCTGACGATCTGGAGTTAGTATGCGGAAGTATCAAATCAGGAAATAATAGTCCACAGCTAATAAATAAAGGTATTAGCATAATCGATGAATTATTAAAAATAGGCGAAATATCACCCAAAGAACATGAGCAACTATTTTCTGAATATATAATTAAATTATTGTCTAACTGTAATTATACATGAGAACCAAAGAAGAATTAATTGATCACTTGACGCGACTTGTAGCTGCATACAGACGCAGTTATAAATTGTGCGGTATTATAAACACAACATTACAGATTACCAGTGGAATAATAGGTTGTTTTGCTGTTCTAGCATTAGTTCCAGCAATTCCTGTTTTCATAGCTGTAGTTGGCGCAGTACCTCCAGTAGTTGCTGTTTTAGCAAGTAAAACAAGAATAGCAGAACAAAATACTTTGTTAAAAACACTTCATAGGAGTTTCAAACAACTTCTATCATATGTCCAAACAACCACAGGACTAGAAAATGATGAGGAGATAATTAGGATTGTCTGTAATAAAATATTAGAAATTCAAAAGAATGATAACTTTACAGAACCTCTGGAAATGTATATGAAAAAATTAAGTTCAACGGTCATGACATTCAGTCGTAATTCTTTTCCGACTTGTTTCCATATCCTATCATATTTGTCTCTGGTAGATTTTGTTTTAATCCGTTTTGTTTCTTTTTCTATTTTTAATATTTTAAATATTTTCTGAAAAATGTATTCAAATTTGACTGATCTTTTTCGGCCTTTTATTTGATCCAAAACCTTTACAATTTTGTAAAACAAATCTTTAAATCTTTGTCTATTTTTGGAAGACAAATCATATGCTACCAAGCATTTATCCAAATGGTACTTTCTGTGGTAAATAGTATTCTTTCGGTTATAGTAACCTTTAATGAGATTATAAGCATTGTGAGTGCCACAATTAAGGCAAACACGCTCGTTATCGAAAACTTCATAAGTATCATTACAATTCACACCTACGTAAGTACACTTTTAACACAGCTTGGACCTGGTACACTATTTACAAAGCTTCTTTTTATTAGTTGTGTTAAATAAGATGCAATCTATGCACTGCCCAGGAGGATCAATAATATCTAAAACTATTTTACAATATTTGCAATTCATTACATTATACTATAGAATTATATATTTAAATATAGGCTTAAAAATATTACCTTACGTAAGATTATAATGGAACAAGCAGAAAAGGAAATAAAATAAAAAACTTTAAGGAAGATCAAATGACATATGCCCAAACGGTTGATTTTGAAGATATGAGTAAACTTGACAAAGAGTTAATAGTTTTTACAAAAGTTCAAGATCTGACTGAAAGAATTATGACATTGACACAACAACTAAACTTTAATATCATGAAAAATAAAAAAACAGATTTCATCAGCAACTAATATTCTTTCAACAGGGGCTGATTTTATTCCTTACTACAGCATTTTGTTAGAGAAAGGAATTAATATTATTATGTATGGATAAATAAAAAATAATATAATCTAACCAGGGAATAAATATTTTACTTCAAAATAATTAAATAAAATAATTATAGGCTTAAAGAAATAATTTCTTGTAATAATATATAATCAGTATCCGAGAAATTGAAACATCCCCAAAACAGTATAGCAAGGATTTTAAAGTAAATGTTGTCAGTAATGCCGCTCATCCAACTACAAAAAACACAATCAAGTGTTGTGAAATTTCTTAAAACAGAACTAAGAAAAACTGGTGGCTTTGAATTAAGTGCTGATGTAAAACTTACTTTTAAAAAAACTGTACCAGGAGACAATGGAAAAGGTTATGTAAACGTATATAAAACAGCTTACTTTAATTCTAAAGCAGCAACAATATTAACCGAAAATAAAATAGTAAAGGTGTTAAGTAAAGCACGTGAGGAAATTTTAAAAAGGGTTGGAACTTGGATTCAGGACGGAAGTGGTTGGTTAATTGAAACACTAAACGTACATTACTTAAATCGAATAAAGTACAAGCCTTTGCGAGGTAGCTCTTATTTGGATTAACCAACTTGCTAATGCTAAAAGAGGATTAATAAATATAAAAAATGAAAAAGATAACGAATGCTTATAATTTCCCTGTTGAAACAAATCCCCAAAGAATATCAAATTATAAAAAGCATATTGGTGATCTTGATTACAATGGAATAATATTTCCTGTTACTACCAAACAAATCCCAAAAATAGAAAAACAAAATAACATTTGTTTTAACATATTTGGGTATGAAAATAATCAAGTATACCCTTTGTGCATATCAAAAAATAAAGCAAAATATTCGTGTGATATGCTTTTGATCACTGAAAAAGAAAAAAATCATTACGTATGGATAAAAAACTTTAACAGTTTGATGTCTAAATCAAACAGCACACAATGGAAAAAATGGTTTTGTAAAACATGCCTACAATGCTTTACATTAGAAAGGGTGTTAAAAAAGCATGAGTCTGATTGTCTTTCACTTAACGGAAAACAAGCAATAAAAATGCCAAACAAAGATGAAAAAGTTAAGTTAAAAAACTATGACAGGCAACTAATGGCTCCGTTTGTTATATATGCTGATTTTGAAACAGTAACCGAAAGTGTTTCTTCAGTATCAAACAATCCTAAAAAATCACATACAGAAGCATATCAAAAGGATACTGATTGCAGTTATGGGTATAAGGTTGTTTCTTGTTATGATGATCGATATTCAAAACCAGTTGTAAAGTATAGAGGTCCAAATGCAGTTAACAAGTTTTTAGAAAAAATGATAGAAGAAGAAAAGTGGTGTAAGAAAACTATGAATGCACATTTTAAGAAAGATATGGTGATGTCATCAAAAGAAGAAGCTAAATTCCAAAAATCTAAATCATGTCATATTTGTGGTAATGGTTTTTCAATAATTCTTAAAACAGATGATCCAAGCCGCACAGTAGCATATGAAAACTCCGTTAGAAAAGTTAGAGATCATTGCCATATAACTGGAAAGTAAAGAGGAAGCGCTCATGACAAATGTAATATTAATTTTAGACTAACTAAAAAAATACCTGTTGTGTTTCATAATTTGAGAGGTTATGATTCTCATTTCATAATGCAACACATCGGAAAGTTTAAACAAACAATAAATGGCATACCACATGACATGGAAAAGTATATGGCTTTCATGTTAGGAAAGAGTTCAGTGTTTATTGACAGTTTCCAGTTTATGTCTCAATCATTAGAAAATTTAGTAAAAAACATCCCTCTCAGAAATACTCTGGCGACAAGTTAGAATTAATAAAAAGAAAAGGTGTTTATCCTTATGATTACATGAACAGTTTTGAACGTTTTAAGGATACTAAATTACCCGGCAACAACAGCTTTTATTCTCAATTAAATGATGAACTCATTTCAGATGCAGATGATGATCATGCTAAAAACATATGGAAAACATTTAAGATTAAAAATATGGGAGAATATCATGATCTGTATCTTAAGACTGATGTGCTGTTGCTGAGAGATGTTTTTTAAAACTTTAGAAAAATGTGCATTGAGTATTACAGATTAGATCCTTGCCATTACTTCAGTAGTCCTGGTTTAGCCTGGGATGCATGCCTTAAGATGACTGGTATCCAACTTGATTTAAAAACTGATATTGATCAATATCTGTTTGTGGAAAAAGGATTAAGAGGCGGTTATATCGCGAACAGAAATTCACAGGCTAACAATAAATATATGGAAAACTACGACAAGAAAAAAGAAAACAAGTACATAATATATCTTGATGCTAATAACTTGTATGGGTGGGCTATTTGCCAACCGTTACCTACTGGCAACATATTGTCTTACTGCCGTTAAAGATCACGTTAAACTATACTGTGATAAAACTTATGAAAACTCTGGGATTAATATATTTTGGTCTATACAAAATTCAGGAGACGTTCTTGATAAAATTTTCAATAAAGGTCAAGTTTCATCAATAAGTACTTAAGACTTCTCTACACTATATACAACCTTACCACATCATCTCATAAAGACAAGCTAATTTCTCTTATTCAAAAAACATTCGCTAGAGAAAATACTAACTAACGGCAGTTTAGACAATAATTGCTATGAAGTTTGTGAAGCACTCATCATCCTATTAGATAATATTTTCGTCAGGTATGCTACACCGTTTATAGACAAATTGTTGGTATCCCTAGGGGTACGAACTGTGCACCACTTGTCGCAGATTTGGTTTTTATTTTGCTATGAAAGGGATTTCATGTTGAGTCTTTCACCAGATACCCAGGCAGATGTTATTGAAACTTTTAATGACACCTCTCGGTATCTGGATGACATACTGAACATTGACAACCCTTTCTTTCCAACTATTGTTGATAATATTAATCCTAAAGAACTTCAGCTTAATAAAGCTAATATATCTGATAATAACGCTTCTTTTCTTGATTTAGATCTCGATTGAAAATGGTGAAACAATTAGCAAAATCTATGACAAGAGAGATGATTTTAATTTTGACATTGTTAATTACCTTTTCAAGAGCTTGTACTCGAGTTGAGGACTTTAATATTCGTAATCTTTGTATAACTAAAAAGCTACTCAATCAGGGTTACCGTTACCATAAACTTCGTAAAACCTTTGCAAAATTTTATTATCGTAACCCTGATCTTCTTTCCAAATATAAAAGTAATTTAAGGACTCTTCTGCGACAAGGACTATCACAACCTGACTTCTATGGCGATGTGATTTATAAACTTCGTAAGATTCTTGGTCATGATCACTTTCATACTATCTTTGTTAAACTTGTTAAAAAGTTTATCAAAAGAGGTTATGACCCTATCATTTTGCAACGTACTGCATGCTTGGTGTTGGACCCTTTTACAGTTCGCCACTATGCTTTCCTCTTTAATTGTACGATGACCGGATAGGCTGTGGACCCTATGATAACGCCTACCCATTGGGACGGTGGCGTTTGATGTTTGTCTATGGTCTTTCCTGTCGTGACCTTAATGGTTTATTCTATTGTTGCTCTGGCTTCTGCCAAGTCACCGAGTACCTTCATTGTGGCTTTCTAGGCTATTGTTTTTTTTGTATTATATTTACAAGAGCATATTTGTGTTTTACTTATATTTCCTATTGATGCTGCCTTGTTGGTTAGAGATTAGATCATGGCGGGGATTTCTTTATTTACACTGTCCTGTTTTAATGGGATGACAGTAGGATAAGTGTGAGGTTTGGTGCACCCTAGAACCGGTTTAAACCCCCAGTGGCCTTTGTTGCCACAGACCGTTCCAAGGCGGTAGCCCTATTGTCAACCCTTATGTGTTTGTGATGTCGATTGCATTTTTTATTACTTTTGCCATCTCATTTGTCTGTTTGCGTGTTTGATATTGTGTTTTGTGGTGAATGAGCTTTCCCTCTTCGATAGTTTTATCTTTCTTCAAGTGGGTTGATAAATTTGAAAAAGGAAAATCAAATTACATTGTTGAGTGCGATATTACGTATCCTGAAAAACTGCATGACTCGCATAATGATTATCCTCTCGCCCCGGAAAGTTTAAACATAAAAGATGAGTGGTTGTCAGACTATTGTAAAAATTTAAAACAAAAGTTTAATTTAGGACATTGCAATGTTAATAAACTTGTTATAACACTAACAAGTAAAGATAAGTATGTCGTGCATTTTAGAAACTTAGAATTGTATAAAAAGCTTCGATTGAAGGTAACAAAAATACACCGAATACTACAGTTTGACGTATCAGAGTGGTTAAAGATATACAAAGACTTTAATACTGCCAAGAGAACAGCTGGTAAAAATGCTTTTGAAAAGGATTTCTTCAAACTAATGAAAACTTGAGAAAAATAATGAATGTTAAATTAACTCACGATGAGGAGGTCCTTTTAAAGTATACAGCGGGACCTTCATTCATTTCTTGTAAAATGTTTAATGAAAATTTATTTGCCATAAACAGAATAAAAGAACGATTAGGCATGTGTGATTTAGACTTGTCAAAATATTTGATGTATGATTTCCATTACAACTATATTAAATACAAATATTATAAAAAAGCTAAATTATTATTTACTGATACGGATTCCTTGTGTTATGAAATAAAAACAAAAGATGTGTATGCAGACTTTTACAAGGATAAAGAACTTTTTGATAATTGTGATTATGATCTAAAATGTAAGTTTCAATTTAATGATAATAAAAAGGTTATTGGCAAGATGAAAGATGAAACTTGTGGAAAAACCATTGTTGAATTTGTCGGGCTGCGAAGTAAACTATATTCGTATATGCTAGATAATGAGACTGTAAGGGTGTTAAAAAGTGTGTTGTTAAAAAACAAATAGCGCACGATGATTATAAAGAGATTTTGTTTACGGCAACAAAAGCTCACCATGAGATGAAAGTTATTAGATCACAAAAGCATAACATAAGCAGCTATGCAATAAATAAATAAAGTTTTTCAGCTTATGATGGTAAACGGTGCATAGATAATGGACAAGATACATTTGCATACAAGTAAAAAATGATATGTACAGCGATGATGAAGACTACTGTCCGGTTCAGTCTGACTTTGCTTAATGAATTGTAAATGTTTTAGTTATTTACAAAATTAATAGATACTGGGGGTACTGGTAACGTTCTTCCTAGGCGAAAGGCAATCAAGCAGTTTGTATAGTTGTGTGGGGTCTGGCAGCAAGCATGTCATCGCCATTTGGCGTTTGCATCTTTGTGTTAAGGACAACTGGAGACAACTTGATAACTTTTTGATTGCTTGTCGCGAGGAAAAAACTGTGCTGGTACTCTCAGTATTTATACTACTCGCAAATAGTACAATTATTTTCAATAAGAGCACGCACGCACGCACACACGCATTCTAAGTTGGCATTTAATTTAAATTATATTCTATCTTAGGCTACTAGTCAAAGTTATTTAATTCATGTTTACCTACAAACAGTTATAAACAGTACCTGAAAGGTACCAATATTACCTGAAGGATAACAATAGGTACGAGCTGTATCAGACGATTCCAAAGACTGGATGACAACTTTGTTAGTTACAAGTACTTTTAGTTCTGAAAAAAATACCACGATACAATTGTTCAACAAAGTGTTCAATACAATTAATTGGATGAAAGAGAACATGAAATATTGCCCAAAAAGCAGTCATTAAAGAACAAAACATGGAATATTTATAAATATTTGAAATTAAACAAATGTTTAAGGATGAAACCAAACATAAAGTTTTCGCTTTTGTTTATCCGTAATGATATATCTATATCCGTATCGATGAAGAAGAAGGAGAAGAAATAAATCGGAGGGGATAAATTTAACTTAAGTTGTTCAAGCGAGGTTCGATGATGGTCAGAGTCTGCGCGTATGTGTTTTACCCTGAAATGAATAGACTTTAGTCAGTGTCCTCATTTTACACGCGAAGATGCGATAACACCCAGTAACGTTAGGCCAAGTGATGATATATATAAATGATATACAAGATTTGACATACTAAGTATGTTTTATCTATGACAATGTATGAGAATACTTCGTATGCTTTATCCAAGAAAAGAAATATAAAAAGATCGGACAGGGAAAGTAGTATTCAAGGAGGACAGTCAACCACAAAACACAGAAACAAACACGCAAACAGACAAACAAGAAGGCAAAAGCAATAATAAATGCAAACGACATCACAAACACACAAGGGTTGACAATAGGGCTACCAGCTATGTATTATAATACTAGGTATGCTTATTCATGACACCTATCACTGTATGAGAATACAAGGTATGTTTAACACTGTGGTATATACGCGATAAGAGAAACATAAGATTATCTATATTGCATGAAGTCTTATACGTAGCAATATGGATGCATATAACATACCCGGATCTCCTATTCCGAAAAACCCAAACGTCCGATAGGGTCCATTCTGAGTTTCGAGTGTGTCAGGAAAAGAGGAATTTCAACACGTATTAGGTCTGCATAATGTATTCATGAATTATGATACTCTGACCATTAGTGCAACCCACATAAAAAAATGCAACTTACCAGAATAACTCCTCGTTATGAGGGAAACAGCAATCATAATCACATATATGGAATATCCAAATGTTTTATATATAGCCATTTCAACACCGGTATATGTATTCACAATTTCTTGGTTAACGTTCGTTTAATTTTGTTTCGGAGACGAAGTCGAAATTAACATTTATTAAAAAGGTGTAATTATAGTTTTAGATTAAGTTATTAACACATTAATATACAGAACAATGTTATACTCCAATAATCCATTACCAAAATCAACTTTCAGAAACATTTTTTTATAAAATGAGCAATTCAACCAACACAGCTGAGCATTCAATGACTATGACCTTAACACAATCTTGAACTTAAAATATTTCCACGATCAATTAGTAAAAGCCGGTGAATATGCAACACATAAATTGTAGACGTGTATATAATATAAAATATACAATTTTAGATGCAATATCTACAATTCAACCATTGGTAAAGTGGTACTTATAAAAGTGTGATAACCATATTTCGTTAACGTTTAAAAGCGTATATCCTGTAAAGTAAAGTGTGAGGTAGGTCTACAGTATTCACAATATATACTGAAAGGAAAAAGAAACGCATGGTATTTCCGCTATTTTTTTTTTTTTCTTAATATGCTACTGCTAATCGAATGGTTCAGGGCGACATTAGACCTGTACTTTCGGAAAGAAGGTTTAAACAGCACCGAACACACCAATGGTTAGCCTTTTAAAGTTTCATTTTCGACAGAATGCGCATTTGGCTCAAGCAGGTGAACCAACTTAGGCTTTAAACGTTGCAATCTCTTAACATTAAACACAATACTGAAATGGCTTGACTTTTTCAAGCGAAACTTCAACATTTATGAATTTACTATTACGATAAAATTCAAAATGGCTGCCTTAAAGCGCGAAAACCAGTGTGTTTTTTTTTAAAGTTAGAGTTTTAATTTAATGCAAGTTCTTTTGGCCTTTGCAATCTGAAAGGAAAGGTCGAAGTCTGACCATTTACATAGTATAAGGGTCCATAATGTATTGATTTAAAGTGTCAAAACAACAACTAGAAAGAAAAGTATTTCTTCATTACATAATTTTTCAAAACAAATCTGCACATATTCTGCTTTTCAAACTTATGCACCTTATGAGAACTAATATTCAATTATCGCTTAGTTGAATAGTCAGAAGTGGTCTTGTTACAGCTATGCAGAGCATGTAGCTGGGATGATTATCATCCTACGTTCGATAATACATACATACTCTACTTAAAACTTGTGTAAATTGTTCCAAGATATCTTTTTTGTGTACCTGAAAAGCTAATCGTTGTCTCTCTCACAATCACCACCACACCTACATAGTGATGTACATCTTATTGCCGCTTTTACACACTTACATCGGCCTCTGCATCCCTTTTCTGTCTGACACCCACATCTTAGTAGTTCTTGGCAAGCTTTTGAAGCTTCAGGAAGTACTGTCCATAATGGTTCCCATATCTGCTCTTGGGTTCTCTGCCAGTCCCAAAGACTTTGGCATGGTTAACTAGCACTTAATTCTAAGGACTGACCTCAACAATACCCAGCCTGGTATGCTACTCCCTAAGTGTGTTGAAGTAAAGCAGCAGATGTTGGTGGTATTAAATCGATTGACCTTCCTTTCTTTGTGAAGAGATATTTTCGAACCTCATCTGATGTGTCACGCGTGCTTGTCCTGTCGTACAAAAAAATCTACAAAGCGTTCCAGAATCGGCATCTTCTCTTCCAACCTTTGCAAACAAGGAGTACAGCCCAGTACATGAAAAGCTTCAATGACATCTGGATAAATGCTGCTTACTGCCCATGCAGACTTGATTCCTTTACCACTGAAAAAGTAAGTTTGGTCACAGCCTGTAAACGCATGACAATGCTTTCGACTTTTCTGGACCCAGGGATTCGGATATGCCAAGTGCAGATATGAAACGAAAATGCTTCCCAGTGCCAAATGTTATCCACAATTCATTAACACAAAGCTCACTGAAGAGAGCAATTGATAACTCAAGAACATCAGTATCAACAGTGCTGATCATCACTCGTTTGTAGTTTTGTTTACCACAGTATTTCACATGCGATCAGGTGACTTCCATTAGCGCATTAGGTTTTCACCATAGTATGTATTGCGAAATATGTATAGCCCGCTTAGCTTAGTCGGGAGCGTTGTCGACCACTTTATGCACACGCACACTAGTATTACGGTGAGTGTAATTTTAGTTCGGGCTGCGAGTTCAAACGCACAAAGCGGATTTACTTTTTTTTGTACCGCGATTGAATTCCGTTAAACAATCTTGCTTTTAATTAGTAAATATTCAATAATGTTTAGTTTGTAATGTTTGCGAACATAATTATTGTGTGTTTTATAAGCTAAAAGTTAATTACGGACAGTGTCCCTTTAAGTTAAATATTTCATGAAGGGGTGTTTCAGTTATTTTTGCCTTTTCTGGATGACACAATTTTTTTTTTCTCTTTCAGGTTGACTACATGAAGTACATGTACAAGGATTCTCCGAATATGTACAAAGTGCAGAACACGGACGTCACTTCCGTGCAATCCATTAGAAGCAGTTTTAACACCACAAACACCACAACTGTAGACATTATAAAGTTGTGGTGTTTGTGGTGTTAAAACATTGAGAGACAACTATCATGACTATGGCCCGTGTATTTTAAGACATTGGAATAGCTGTTTTCTATTGAGACATTTTAGGTTCAAGCTTAAAGGGACACATGGCAATCGTGAGTTTTATTTCATGCATTATAATTAGTACTGCGATTTACTAATCCCTTAATCCCGTATCATTTTTACTTTAAAACTTCTTGCATATATTTAAATAAAAAAATAAAAATCCTATTTCCTTCATTATTCTACATATTTTTTAAATATATTATTGCTGCAATATTATCAAAAGTCAATAATATATAAAAACAATTTACTTTGAAATATTCTTACAATTAATATTAATAATTGAACAAATGCAAGTTACGAAAAAAAGAACGGGACGCCGTGAGTTTTTAAAAAATCAAGATTGCCGTGTGTCCCTTTAAATGAACTAGTCAAAACAACTGTGACAACATCATGAAAAATTACGAGACAAAGTTTAAATAATACTAATATGGAAGCTCACTATTTCATATTCACAGTCATGGTCATATTTATGCGTTAATAGATTGTTCGAAGATATACTGTTCAAAGATATATGTCTTCGATCGGTAACTTTTGCTTGTTAACAAGATAGGGCCTTCATTTTTAAGTTGATCTTTACCAAACTTTGTCAGTGTATTTGTATTTATAAAAGCTTGGCGAAGTTCTAAAACCAGCCTGATCAGAATTGAATGTTGTTTAACAGCTCATCAACACAGTATAGGTTATTTACAGCCGCCCCAGAGACAGCGAAAGGATACATAGAAATCGGGTAACCTGCCCTATTCTTATTATCGAATAGATTCCTATGGTTCTTTAACATGCTTGGAGGATATACTGATACACGGGACCATCCGGTTTACGTCCACATCCGAAGGACGAGGCTATGGGAAAGTGTCTTGCCCAAGAACACACCGACGAAACTCAGTGGCAACACGGAGGATTGAACCCGGGGCCTCTGGTTACAAATCCGCAGTGCTACCGACTGCGCCACGCCAGCCCTCTCAGCCTGATCAGACCAGTTACACCACAGTAATGGCCCTTGATTTTCTTAAATATGCAAAACTATGAACTGGGGGTCGTGAGTTCAAATTTATTATTATTTATTCTAACACGACCTCAGCAGTCTTTCATATACACAAAGAAGAGAGATAGCTGTATATTATACTGCGATGAAATACAGCTGTTCCATTAATTCCCCGCGTATATTTCATCCGTTGGAGGCGCCGCGTTTCATGACGTCACTTGGTAAACAAACGTCACGAAGACAAACTCAACAGTAATTTTAATGAAATGTTAATTACAAAAAAATTGCCGTGCGCACACCCCGATATAAACCCATCATATGCATCAGTACATATAACATTAATAAACATCTTGAACAAGCTGAGAACTTGCGCTGTATGACGTAAGCAACGACTTAATTGTTTGTCACGTGACTACTAGTGTATTGAAACACAGAATTTTGCATACGGGGACGCCCAATGGAACATCCTGTAAACATAGCAGCCTGATTATCTTGACCTCCGAAATAAAATATAGTGCCCAAACAATAGCGTAAAAAATGGGGTTATTGTTGTGTTAGAATCGAAATAATAAATAAGTACCTACCTGTATTTTATAAAATACAAAATACAGGTACATATTTACAGGTCCGTAAACTTTTTTTTGAGGCGACTATTGACAGATTTTCATGAAACTTCACAGGAATGTTGCTCTTGATGTTTAGTTGATCCTAGCCTAAATTCAGGTCGGACGGAATTTCAAGATGGCCGCCATTGCTAAAAGTAGATTTTTAAAAGCTAATTTGTAGCAACTAACTTTTTGAAAACTATAAGTGATTTTGATATGGGACTTTTTCTAAAATGATCAGCAAGACATGATGTTGGTCCTTGTTGAAAATTATTTTTATTCAACATTAAACATGGCTGCCAGTGACCATCCTGGTTCATATAGAGTTATATAGTAATAAAAACTTATAACGACTACTCCTCTGAAACTACCTCACAGATGTTCATGAATTTGAATTGGATTTTAAGGCGCACCTGAAACTTCACAGGAATGCTGAGCTAGCTATCAAAACCTACCAGTACTGCTTCAAGGTTCTTGACCTTTTGTTTTATATTATTTTTTTGGTTGTTAAAGAGAAATTTTTAAATATTTTTTATTTATGATTTGATTATTACGTGTTTTTTAATTTTTGGTTGCTCACGAAAAATATCTTTTTTTTTTCTTTTTTTTTTGAAACTTGTTAAAGTTTAATGTTTATTATTATTCATTTTTTAAAATTAAAATTGTGAGTTTGTTTTAATTGTTAACATTGGTCAAAGGTTTAAATTTCTCTTTTTTTTTTTTTTTTTTGTTGTTGTTGTTGTTTTTATTTGCACTTTATTTAAAAGAAGTACTGAAGGGAATTTTATGATGGCAACCCATGCACAAGAGCCATTTTGCCCAGTAGAGTGTCCACAGGCGATATTTGGCCTCTTGTTTTGTTCTTATTCTACTATGTTGTGAAACTATTATTGGAACAATACAATCAACGATCAGCAAAAATAATTATCATTATACTATTCTTTCTTATAATTTATATTAATGATTAAACAAATGCAAGTTATGAAGGAAAACTAAGATGAGAGTTTTAAATTATCAACATAGTTTGTCCCTTTAAATTAAGAAGTGGAAAACAGTGACATCAAATTAATTATTTTGAAATTATCTCCATTTCAGTTAGGTAAAAATGTTGTTCACTAAATATTGTTTGGATTTTGTTTTATCGGCAAGATAAATGATAATAAAATATACTATTATTACCATGTGCTTTCGTTTATTTTATCATGGTATTTCGTCAGTTGGTAGTATGTTGGCTTGGTTTGATAATTTAGTTAAATATTGACACTGGAAGAGCTCTAGGCTTGATTAGCAATTCAGTTTATTTGAGAGAAAAAAAATAACTTTGATCGACATGTTGCTACACAACGATACATTCACTGTTAGTTTACTTAAGTTTTAATTTTAAGTTGCAATCCATTATAACCATATACTGGTAAATTTTAAACGGACATCAGTTGAAATATGACAACTCAGTTTTTAAATTAATATATTATCATAAACAACTATGAGATTATTAACTAAACCAACAGACTGGCAATGTATGTATTTGTTCATAGAGCGAGATAATTAAAGTAGTAATTTCTCTACTTGCTCCTCGAGGGAGTATAGAAAGTTACCCTCTAAGAGGCTGATCTTGATTTGAAATTACTCGTACTTCAAATATCTGTAATGCCACACACTGGCACACATATATATAACGAGCTAATTTTTGGTATGGTGCTTTAGGTCATTTTCAACACTTCTAATGTTTTTTATGACGGTCGATTTTCTGTGGTGGAGGTAGAGAAAAGAAAACGACAGTCTACACCCTTCTAGTTTAATCACGGTGGCGAATCCAGTTGACCTTTTTTATACTAAGACAGGACGTATTATGTTGTGGCGTCCGCCTGTCTGTTACGTTTTGCGATGTACACTTGCTAACTCAAACACATTATCCAATCATTATGAAACTTGGAAATAATGTTTATGGTCATAATATCTTGGTCAAGTTCGAAAAACAGCTCAATCGTCACAGTAACAACGGAGTTATGGCCCTTTAATGATTGAAAAATGACTATTATCCAATCCATATGAAATTTGAAAAATTGTTTATGGGCATAACATCTCGGTCAAGTTTAAAAACCAGCCCAATCGCCTCGATAACAATGGAGTTATGGCCCTTTATTGATAATCGCCCTGGTAACAACGGAGTTGTGGCCCTTTTATTATTGAAAAGTGACAATGTTAACCATGTCCGCTCAATAACTTGAGTATTTGTTGTTTAATCTTTATGAAACTTCGGAATAATATTTATGGGCATAACATCTAGGTCATTTTCGGAAACATCCGATCGTCCCGGTAACAACGGAGTTATGGCCATTTAGTTGCTGAAAATTTTGATGATGTCCGCTAAATAACTTTAATATTTGTTTTTCAATCTTGATGAAACTCGGTCAATCGTAAAATGTAAACAGCACGCTTGATTCAGATGTATAACTTCCTTAATATTTAACGAATTGTACTCGACTAAAACACAAGTACCCCTCCGCCGCAAAGAATAATTCCATGCATCCAGTACTTACGGAGACTAGCCCTCCGAAAGTGTCGGATTTTTAAAGAAATCTATGACCGTATACATTTTGGGAAGGCTAATCTTAGAAAGTACTGGAGGAATACATTTTTTACCGTTTCCGGAGAAGAGAAGATCTCAGTTTGTACAGGTATATACGCTTTAGGTGAAGACAATTCTTTAAATGAAGTTATGAAGCAAAAACCTGAGTCGAGCGTTTTATTGGTATTTTTTTGCTAAGAAACCGATCAAAAAGCCACGTGGTTTCGCCACCGTGTTAATTATATCTCAGGGGAACAAATAATTCTTACTGACAGATTACTGGATCCGAATGTACGGACGGATAGACAGACACGGGTTGACCTATAGTACCCTCCGGTTTAAACCGGTATGGGACTAATAAAATACTGGTAACATGCTTATATATCCTTGGTGTTATAGCAAGGTTCTCAACAGAGCCATTGCTTGACGTTTCGTTTTGCATGTCACGGCCGCGTTGGCTAAAGTGACCGATTATCTTAACATCATCTACGCGCCAAAACACCAATAGCATATACTTAACTCAATTTGTGTTCACAAAACAGTAGTTACAGGGCAACGTAATTGTTCATGATGTATTTTGATATAGTGGAAAATTACACCACCATCTCAAATCCTGAATCCGCATCTGCCGTAAGTCACTGAATGAATTGAATTGGATTTAAGGCGCACCAACACATGAAAGTTTATATGGCGCCTAACTGGAATGAACGTGTCCGGCTCATACTCCATTTATATCAAGGTAAAATATGGAGAATGGGCATAGAACTGTCTTACCTGCAGAACTGCATAGATGCTGCCAATTAAATATATTCCATTTACGATAGAGCCACGGTTCAACGTGTCTATGAGAGTAGGGTGTGTGTGTGTGTGTGTGTGTGTGTGTGTGGTGGTGGGTGTGGGGGGAAGGTTGGTGGCGGCGGAGGGGATGATTACACTCACAATCCAGCAATACAAGTAAACGTCAGTAGTATAGATAGTGAGGGTACTAGGCCAGTTTCCCTCCCGCGGTGAACGAGAATAACTAGTGAAATATGCCAGGGGGGGACTCAAGCGTAACTCTCATTTATATCACCAAGATCTAAATGTAAGTTACGCCTAAATCAACACCAACATATTTCAACAGTTTTCTCAAGCACCCCGCTCAGGAAAACTCGCCTGATACCCTCACTATCTATACTACTAATCAATCCGGTTTGTCATTTTAATAGCATAACATTTGCAACTCGTTAAGCAAAGTCAGAAGGAACCGGGCAGTAGTCTTCATCATCGCTCTGCATATCATTTTTTACCATGGAGTATTTTATTTTCCTACACTTTGCTATTTTGTATTTCAGTTCAAGAAGCTCTTCTCTGTTTCCAACCAGCTCATGTTCATAATTATCCATTTCAACCAGCAGTCGTCTTTTATTGGTGTCTATAAAATCATCACGAACTACTTCATATTCTACTTGGAGTTGCTTACCTCTCATCAATTCTCTTCTATATTTATCTTTCAAATGGTTAAGTTTTCTGCAAGCCGTTTCTAATCTTTCTTGTTCCATTATATAATAGTATATATAATTATTTTTAAACCCTTGAATGCTACTCAACTATTACAATTAACTGTATGCTAACGTATCTTGTCCGTTATCTAGTATGTACCGTTTATCATCATAAGCTGATAAACTTTTTTTATTTATTGCATAGCTTCTTATGTTATGCTTTTGTGATCTAATAACTTTCATCTCATGGTGAGCTTCTGTTGCCGTAAACAAAATCTTTTTATAATCAGCATGTGCTATCTAGTTTTTAACAACACACTTTTTAACACCCTTACATTTCTTTGCGCTAACCTCATTATCTAACACATATGAATATAGTTTACTTCGCAATCCAACAAATTCAACAATGGGTATTCCGCAAGTTTCATCTTTTATCTTACCAATAACTTTTTTATTATCATTAAAATGAAACTGACTTTTTGGATCATAATCACAATTATCAAAAAGTTCCTTATCCTTGTAAAAGTCTGCATACACATCTTTTGTTTTTATTCCATAACACAAGGAATCGGTATCAGTAAATAAAAACTTAGCTTTTCTATCATATTTGTTTTTGATATAGTTGTAATGGAAATCATACATCAAATATTTTGACAAGTCTAAAATACACATACCAACATAAATAGGGCGATTTAAAACTAACCGTTCTTTCATTCTGTTTATTGCAAATACATTTTCATTAAACATTTTACAAGAAATAAATGAAGTTCTTGCTGCATATTTTAAAAGGACCTCCTCGTCGTGAGTCAATTTAACATTAATTCTTTTTCTCAAATTTTCCATAGTTTTTCCAAAAACTGAATTGTTCATCAGTTTGAAGAAATCCTTTTCAAAAGCATTTTTACCGGCTGTTCTCTTAGCAGTATTAAAGTCTATGTATGTCTTTAACCACTGTGATTCGTCGAACTGTAGTATTCGGTGTATTTTTGTTACCTTTAATCCAAGCTTTTTATACAATTTTAAGTTTCTAAAATGCACGACATACTTTTCTTTATTTTTCAACGTCGTAACAAGTTTGTTAACTTTGCTAGATCCTAAATTAAACTTTTGTTTTAAATTTTTACAATAGTCTGACAACCACTCATCTTTGATATTTAAACTTTCTGGTGCAAGAGGATAATCATTATGCAAGTCATACAGTTTCTCGGAATACTAAATATCGCACTCAACAATGTAATTTGATTTTCCTTAATCAGTCTTGTTAACCCACTTGAAGTTGCCAGTAGGTAACGGTTGGCACATAGCCCACCCGTACAAGTTATTAGCATCGAGATATATTATGTACTTGCTTTCTTTTTTCTTGTCATAGTTTTTCATATATTTATTGTTAGCCTGTGAATATCTGTTTGCATTATAACTCGTACCGCCTCTTAATCCTTTTTCCACAAACAAATATTGATCATTATTATATAACCTATAAATAGACGCGTTTTCATTGGCTAAAAAGTAATTTTTTAGAAAAAATATCTAGCGATATTGACCTGTTTTTTTTATATTGACCTGTTTTTTTGATATTGACCTGTTTTATATAATTGTTTTTTTGATATTGACCTGTTTTATATAATTGTAAATTGAGGGTTATATAATAAAACAGTTATGGACTTTTCAGCTGTTATACATGATGTTGATATGCACCAAAAAATCATGTATAACAGCTGAAAAGTCCATAATTGTATAATATCAGTTATTAAATCAAGTTGGATACCAATCATCTTGAGGCATGCATCCCAGGCTAAACCAGGACTACTGAAGTTATGACAAGGATCTAATTTGTAATACTCAATGCACATTTTTCTAAAGTTTTCAAAAACATCTTTCAGTAACAGCACATCAGTCTTGAGATACAGATCATGATATTCTCCCATATTCTTAATCTTAAATGTTTTCCATATGTTTGTAGCATGATCGTAATCTGCATCTGAAATGTGCTCATCATTTAATTGAGAATAAAAGCTATCTTTGCCGGGTAACTTAGTATCCCCGAAGCGTTCACAACTGTTCAAGTAATCATAAGGATAAACGCCTTTTCTTTTAAGCAAGTCTAACTTTTTACCACTGTATTCTTGAGATATGTACTGAAACGACGTAACGTTTTTTACTAGATTATCTAATGATTGAGACATAAACTGAAAACTATCAATAAACACTAAACTTTTTCCTAACATGAAAGCCGTATACTTTTCCATGTTATTCGGTTTAGCATTTATGTTTTGTTTAAACTTTCCGATGTGCTGCATTATAAAGTGAGAATCATATCCTCTCAAGTTATGAAACACAACCGGTATTTTTCTAGTCAACCTGAAATTAATATTACATATGTCATGAGCGCTTCCTCTATACTTCCCAGTTATGTGGCAATGGTCCCTGACTTTTCTGATGGAGTTTTTATATGCCACTGAATAACCCACGTCGCCTTTTTTGAGAGTTGTTGCAAAACCATTACCACAAATATGACATGATTTAGATTTTTTGAATCTAGCTTCTTATTCCTGTGACATTACTAGATCTTTTTTTAAAGTTTGCATTCATAGTTGTTTTGCACCATTTTTCTTCTTCTATCATTTTTTCCAAAAACTTGTAAACAGCATTTGGTCCTCTGTATGTCACAACTGGTTTTGAATATTGATCATCAAAACAACAAACAACCTTATACCCATAACTGACTGCAATCAGTATGCTTTTGATATGCTTCTGTATGTGATTTTTTAGGATTGTTTGATGCTGAAGAAATACTTTCGGTTACTGCTTCAAAATCAGCATATAACAAACGGAACCATTAGTTGTCTGTCGTAGTTTTTAAACTTAATTTTTTCATCTTTGTTTGGCATCTCAACTGCTTGCTTACCATTAAGTGAAAGACAAATAGGTTTATGTTTTTTCAGAACTCTTTCTAATGTAAAGCACTGCAAGCATGTTTTACAAAACCATTTTTTATTTGAATGTAATGTTTGATTAAACATTAACCAGATAAAAATCTATTACCCACACATAATGATTTTTTCTTCTTCGGTGATTAAAAGCATGTCACAGACGCTCCTTGGAGCGTCTCTGGACGGCGGGCTAGCCTGCATGTCACATGTTTTTTCTGCTTTATTTTTTGATATGTACAAAGGGTATACTTGATTATCTTCATATCCAAATATGTTAAAACAAATGTTGTTTTGTTTTTCTATTTTGGGATTTGTTTGATAGTAACAGGAAATGTAATTCCCTTATAATCAAGATCATCAATATGCTTTTTGTACTTTGTTATTCTTTGTGGTTTATTATTAACAGGGAATTTATAAGCCAAATGGCACCATCTAAAGCACTCGTTATCTTTTTCATTTTTTATATTTATTAATCCCCTTTTAGCATTAGTAAGTTCTTTTGGTAAATCCAAATAAGAGCTACCTCGCAAAGGCTTATACTTTATTCGATTTATATAGTGTGCGTCTAGTGTCTCAATTACCCAACCACTTCCTTCAGAAAGCCAATTGCCAATTCTATTTATAATTTCTTCCCGTGCTTTGTCTAATGCTTCTGATATTTGATTTTTGTTTAATATTATTACAGCCTTTGAGGCAAAGTAAGCTGTCTTGTACCTAATATGAAAACCTCCTTTATGTTCTCTATCCATTGGTACTTTTTTTTTAAAAGTAAGTTTCACATCAATGCTTAATTTAAATCCGCCTGTTCTTTTTAGTTCTGCTTTGAAAAACTTTACAGCAGGATAGTGTACTTTTTGTAGTTGAACAATCGGATCATTACTACTATAAATATCTACTTTAAAAACCTTGCTATACTGTTTTGGAGATGTTTCAATTTCTCGGATACTCATTATATAATATTACATGAGATTATTTTTTTAAGCCTATATTAATTAATTAATTAATTAAATAACATTATTTTTACCCTCGCCGGCGTCCTCATCGGTAACCTCATAAACATGTTCATTGATGTCTTCATTAGTAACCTCATCCAAAAGAGCATCTATTTTATTATCCAGGAGAATGTCTAAGTATTTCCGAAACATTTTTCCTCAAGAACTCTATTATCTATCATCTGATTTATTTTTACATGATATTTGCAGCATCTATCGAAATCAACAGTTTCAAGATCACCTCCAGCTGCCAGTGATTTTATTTTTATCCTGTATTTGCAATAGTTTATAAACTCGTCTTTATCAAAAACTTCTGCATCAATCATTTCTTTTAAACTTTTGACAAACGTTTCAAAGTCCTCGTAACATCCGATATCAGTATTAATCACATGAGTTTTTTCTAAATTGATGATTAGATTATTTCTGAACAACTCAACATTTTCAGACATTACTTTTAATTGTGTTTCATTAAAAATCTTAATTTCTTTTTCTGCTAGATCTGTGAGAAGCTTTACAGCATCATCGCACTCAATCTCAGTTTTTATTGCCCAATCTTTTTTAAAAGCTGCAATATCATCTGACAATCGTTGCATGTGAACTGTCTCAAACTCTTTGATAAGTTCATTTGTCTTGGTTAAAAGAGCCTGCTCGTACATGTAAGCAGCTACTTTCTCATAAACCTTCTGTTCCTCTTCAAAATGTTTTCTTTCTTCTTCTGCATAACTGTAAATACTCATATACTATAGATTACATTATTTTTATTTATCCATACCGCACCGGCTAGCCGGCGAGCTAGGATGCTTTGCCAGCTGGCCGGCAAATCATCCGTACATAATAATTTTAATTCCTTTGTCTAACAAAATGCTGTAGTAAGCAATAAAAGAATCTTTGTATACTTTTGGCTGGTGACTGGTTGCCTCTGAAATTTGTTTTTTGCACAAAGAACGTAGTTTGTTTATATCTCCTTTTTTTATTTTCCATGACAGTTTTAGTTGTTTTGCCATTGTTATGATTCTTTCTGTCAAATCTTGAAAGTTTGAAAAAATTAAAAGCTCAGCATCTAATTTACTCGCATCTTCAAAATCAACCGTTTGGGCATGTGCTATTTGATCTTTTTTAAAGTTGTTGATTTCAATTTCTACTTGTTCCATTATAATATTATAAAAGATAATATTTTTTAAGCCTATATTTAAATATATAACTCTATAGTATAATATAATGAATTGTAAATATTGTAAAAGAGTTTTAGATATTATTGATCCTCCTGGGGTGTGCACAGATTGCATCTTATTTTACACAACTAATAAAAAAAAGCTTTGTAAATATTGCACGAGAACCAAGCTGTGTTACAAGTGTACATACGCATGCGTGAATTGCAACGATACTTGTGAAGTTTTCGATAATGAGCGTGTTTGCCTTAATTGAGGCACTCACAACGGTTACAATCTTATCACAGGTTACAACTACAACCGAACGAAATCTATTTACCACAGAAAGTATCATTTGAATAAATACTTGGTAACATTTGTCTTCTAAAAATAGACAAAGATTTGAAAAATTGTAAAGATTTTGGATAAGCTAGAATGTCGAAAAAGATCAATCAAATTTGAATACATTTTTCAGAAAATATTTAAAATATTAAAAATAGAAAAAGAAATAAAACCGATTAAAACAGAATTAACCAGAGAAAAGTACGATAGGATATGGAAACAAGTCAGAAAAGAATTACGACTGAATGCTTCGTAGAAGCGTCTCTACTAGCTTAATGTCCATTAAGCTTGAACCTTTTCATATACATTTCCAGAGGTTCTGTAAAGTTATCATTCTTTTGAATCTTTAATATTTTATTGAAGGTAATCCTAATTACCTCTTCATCATTTTCTAGTCCTGTTGTTGTTTGGACATATGATAGAAGTTGTTTAAAACTCCTATGATGTGTTTTTAACAAAGTCTTTTTTTCTGCTATTCTTGTTTTACTCACTAAAACAGCAACTACTGGAGGAACTGCACCAACCACAGCTATGAAAACAGGAATTGCTGGAACTTATGCTAGGAGAGCACCACAACCAATTATTCCGCTGGTAATCTGTAACGTTGTGTTTATAATACCGCACAATTTATAACTGCGTCTGTATGCAGCCACAAGTCGCGTCAAGTGATCAATTAATTCTTCTTTGGTTTTCATGTATAATTACAGTTAGACAATAATTTAATTAAGATATTTAGAAAATAGCTGTTTGTGTTCTTTGGGTGATATTTTGCCTATTTTTAATAATTCATCGATTATGCTAATACCTTTATTTATCAGCTGTGGACTATTATTTCCTGATTCGATACTTCCACATACCAACTCCAGATCATCCATCAAATCTTTGGGGCTATTGTAATATTCAACACAACCTCCTAAAATCTTCTTGAACTTTGAGGAACCTTTATGAATTGGTAAATCAGATAATTCTGTTAGTTCTTTAAAAGCATTCTGAGACAGCTTTGAATAAGTTTTTCCATTGTTGTAACGCTTTGTTATCAAGTCTATACAATCATCATCTACTTTTAGATCTAGCACAACTGCTTCTCCTTGTTTGGCAATAAGTTTGTGATGGCCAATAAGCTTAGGTTAATCAATTTGTAACATTCCATAGCGAGCATCTTTGTCAACTTTGTAGGAATTTTTATTTTGTTGTAATCCTTGGCCAAAGACAGGAGCATTTTCTTTCATACTTCGAACTCTGTCCCTGTAATGTATTAATTTGTCAGTCTCTCTTTGAAAAGCCTCTCTTTTTTGTTTAAGGTCGTCCCTCTGCTCAGTATTTGTTGCTTTATTTATCTGTTTGGTTAGAGTGCCTTTATAATTTCCGATAGCTGTGATTGTTGTAGAAGCATTATCAATTGCTTGATCTCTGTCACCTGTAATTAGTTTTGATGGTAATGGTAGGTTATGTTTCTGTAGCATATCTGTATCAAAACCAGCATCCAAGTCAATATCATACATCGGTTTGGGTTCCTTGGGCCTCGCGGCAGGTTCGTCCCATTCTTCTTTTATTTCTTCATCCCCAGGATCAATTGATGTACGTTTTTGTTTGATTTCTGCAAATAGGTATGTCCCGGGTTCGGCAGCTTTTGGCCTTAGCACTCTGTCTGAAGCACTTCTTAATTTTGGCCCAGACTTTATTGCCTGCTCTAGTTCCTCTTGGTAACCAGTCGACGATGGTTTAGGATCTGCGGTTTTCTTGGCAGCTGTTTTTTTAAAAGCATGTAGCGTTGGTGGCGGTGGCGGCGGCGGTGGTGGCGGTGGTGGTGCTATAGCTCCACGATCAGGCGGGGCAAGTAATTGCGGACATAATTCCTCAGGAAGAAGAGCCAACTGTTGACGTATTTCTGGAAGGGTAATCAAATGTTCAGCCAATCGTCTTGTTTGCTCTGTTATTTCGCTAGTTACAGGTTTAAATACTTCTGCGTACAAATCACGACTAGCACCTTTTTCTAGTCTTTTTTGGATAACTCTATTCTCGTATTCTTTGACAAGCTCGCTCGCTTTCCGCTTTTTATCTGCTAATTCTTTCCATTTTAACAAAGACATGTATAATATTAGGTTAGATTAAAATAAGATAAGTTAAGATAAGTTAAGATAAGAGTTAAGATAAGTTAAGATAAGTTAAGATAAGTTAAGACAAGTATTATTTAAGTATTATTATAATGGAAATTCCAAACTATGATATGAAAACAGAAAACGGTAATTTTAAACAGATATGGAACTTCAGGCCAGACTGCTGTTTTAGAATGTCAATTTGCGGTAATTTAGGATCTGGCAAAACAAACACATTAGTTCACATGTTGCTGAAACCTTTGGTTTACTACGACAAGATTTATTTGTTTGCTAAACACTTGGAGCAGTCCAAGTATCAGGTCTTATCACAACAACTTGAAAAGATAGCAAAAAAGAATAAAATCCCAGTTGAAGACATATTAGAATGTTCAAATGATGAAGTTATCCCTGTGGATACTTTAGAGTCAGATAATCAGAAGATAGTTATTTTTGATGATTATGTTTGCGAGCGCAATCAAAATGATATTATTAACTATTTCATCCAGGGGAGGCACAAACATTGTTGTGTAATTTAATTATCTCAATCTTATTATAAAACTCCCAAAGACAATCGTTTGAACTGTTCTCATTACATCTTCTTCGCGACTCTGGTTAATCGTGAGCTTGGTATGCTTTCCAACGAAAAAGATGTCAGTAAAGACCAGTATAAAAAAGCAACTGACAAGCAGTACGACTTTCTGTATCTGGATCGACCGAGGAAGTTAGTAAAAAGAAACTTTAATGGTGAAATTTAATATAATCTATATCATATAATGGGACTTTTTAATGATCTTGGCGAGGAAGTTACTACTGGCAGTGTCAATATTACAAATTTTGGTATTGTGCTGTCTGAGTATGTAAAACAAAAACATTTGGTTAATTATCTTAACAAAGGCAGAAACCAGGAAAATGTTTTGAGAAGTGAGCTTAACATGGATAATAATAAAATTATCAATGTTGTAATCCAACAAAAGCAGATGATGCAGCAACAAAGCAATTTACTGTAAGAAGAGTAGCAAAAATCATACGTGATTATAATATTGATAAAATGCCAGATATGATGAAAGATTTAACAACAGGTGTTGATGATAAACTAAGTCAAATACAAACAAAGTTACAAGCAAACCGCGAGAAAATGCTTGAAATTCAAAACGGATTGAAAGACGAAATAAAACTTCTAGGTGATGCTTTGAAAGAGTTAGAAAAGAAAGAAGATGTATTGGAAGAGAGTGTAAACTATAAGAAATTAAGCGAACAAATAAGAGCTGGTGTTCAAAATATTAATGCACGGATTGGGGAAATCAATACACAAATGGTTGACAATAATAAACTGGAAACTGCTATTGCCGATGCTTCAAAACAAATGAGAACTGCTTTTACTGCCGAAGTAACTCAAATTAAAATATTAAATGAGCAGATAAACACCAACGTTGCTGATATCAGCAAAGAGTTTGAAGACATCAAAAAGAAAATGGTTGATGGTAAGTCGCTGGAGACTGCTCTGGACAAACTGGTTGACACTGATAAACTCGAGACTGCACTGAGCAAACTGGTTAACACCGATAAACTTGAGACTGCTATTGATGATGTTTCAAAGCAATTGAAAGCCGCCCAGGAAAAAAACCCACAGCTTTTGATGGTGAAATAGCTTCATTGAAACAGTTTAATTAAAAGTCTGGTAGTCGACATACAGCAATTATTGGTATAATTGACGAGTTAAGAGGAAAAGTAGACCATTTAGGCCAGATTTTACTGCTTGAATATACGATAGGCGGGATAAGTATAATTCAAGATACCTTTGTGGACCACAGCGGGGGCGGTTTCATAATATCGACTTTTGTATCGTATCCAACTCAAAAACCACTTGAAAGAACCCGTCAAAACTCTTTGCTTGATGCCTTTACTTTTGTAGCCAATCCACTTATAAAAAGTGAGGAATATTATAAAATACGACTGGAAGATAGTTTGACTGAATTTACAATTCTCAAAGAAGGTCGTTACATACTTGAAATGGATTTTACTTACACAGGAGCAGATGTAGAACGTTTCCATATTATTTCAACATTAGAAAACGGTACTAAGAAGTTTTATTCGATAATAGAAAATGACAGACGAATATTAAAAGAAACATTTGAAGTACATGCCAAGCCATCTAATAGAATTGCTTTCAGATCTAACACAAAAGTAAATACTACGCAAGTTTTCAATTTTGAAAAATCAAGCTTTAAACTGTATTACAAAGGTGATTAATTTTATCCATCCTATATTATATGGAACAAAAAATTGTATTATCATCAGAAAAAGCATCAATAATTAATAGCTCAAATACACCAAGTAATTTTACAACTGTGTTTGACAGACCATTACTTTTAGGCAGGAACAAACAATATGGTATTGGGCTCGATAAGATAAATTCCATGACTTACTCATGGTATAATATTAGTAAGGAATTTAATAACAAAGTGATAAGGTACCACAATGGAACAGATTGGAAAAGTATCATTTTTACAAATGGAAATTACAGTTATGCTGATATCGATAATTACATAAAAGAAACATTGTCTGTAAACAATGATTTAACTGATGACTCACCCGTCCCGATAAGAATTGAGTTTGATTTATCAACTTTCAAATGTTTGGTTACCATTCATAATAAATTTGCACTTGATTTGAGAGAATCAAACTTTCAATAGTTTTAATAGTTTACATGTCATGTCCAATGAGGATGAACATACATTTTTTTACTCATTATACATTGCAGTATTGCGAATAATAAATGCTTCCCTAACAAACCTAGATAATCTAAAAAGCTCTTGCTGTCTTGAAGATTGCATCAGCTGAATACATTTAAAAACACTTGGATGTCTGTAATAATATTGTTTAACATATAGTTTACGTAATTGTTCGTACAAAGGGCAAATTAAAATAAAATGATATTCATCTTCTAAGTCTGTACTATTACACAATGTACAATATCTCTGATTTCTATCAGTTCTATTTTGTGAATATCTGCCAGTTTCAATTCTTAGTCTGTGAGAGGATAATCTTATCCTCGACATGGCAGTTCTTAATTTCAACGGCAATATATCTAAATACACTTCATATGAGAATGAGGTTTTAAAATGTCTATACAAACATAAAACTCGATTATTTTCAACATCAGTGTTCCATTTTTGAACAAAACAATCTCTTAAATTTTGTTTAATCAACAAATGAAAAGATTTCAATACAAGTTGGGTCATTCCAAACATAATTATAGCCACAGTCAGTTATAATGGTTTTAACATTGCTGGCCCAATTCTTCATTCCTCTTTCACAATCTCTCACAGCATCTTTATAAAAAGTTGATATTAAAATGTTTTTTGAATCGACCACCTTACTCCAATACTTAATTATTTTTACATACCTTAAAATATACAATGGGTATCTACCTAGTTCTCCATAAATACCGGAATTACTAGTAGCCGTTTTAACCCTTAACAAGTATTTACAAAATTTCAAATGTATTCTTTCGATCTCCTTTGACTTTGTAAATCCCCATATTTCTGCTCCATAGATTAATATAGAACCAACGAACGCATCAAATAATTGGCAAAACGTTTTTGGTTTAAAATTGTATTGTTTTACATGTGCAATTAATATATTCAAAGCTTTTAATCCTTTACCTGCTAAGGTCTCTTGATTTAAATTATATGAACCCGTATAATTAAAAACAGTTCCGAGGTAGTTAAAATCGTTAAGAACTTCTAAATTATTTCCATTATAAACCCATGTCTCATTAACTAAAAGATTACGCCTTTTTCTAAAAACCATAACTTTTGTCTTTTCCGCGTTAACCTCTAATCCCCATTTGTCGCAATATTCTTTCAACAAATTTAAACGTTCTTGTAACTCAGACGGTGATTTTCCAAACAAAACCATATCATCTGCGAAAAGTAAAAGAATTAAAGTTATATCGTTTTATATTTGTTTTAAAGGAATTAATATAACATAAGTTATATGGTATGTTTAAAAAAGTTTATGACACTAGTACGGGAACATATACTCAAGTTGATCGATTAACTGGAGCTGGCATATTTGGCATTCTTTCAAAGGTCGGATCAAAGATATTCAGCGAGTCTGTGAAAACAGCAGGCAAGAAAGCATTAGAAACTGCTGGCAAGCAAATCATAGAAAGCGGCTCTAAAAACTTGGAGATGAAGTAGGAAAAATGGCTGCTGATAAGTTAGTTTCAGTTATTAAACCTGAACCAAAAGGCGAGATGATTTTAAAAGAACTTACAAAAGCTGCCACAAAAGATGCAGCTAAAGTTGCGGCTGATGATATAATTGAAGAAGATGTAAATACAAAAATTAACAGATTACTATCCGGAAGGGGAATTCATGTGAGAATTAATCGATTAATTAATAAAAAATAATCTAATTACTAGTATACATAGATGTTTCGAAATAATCAATAAATATACTAGATATGAACATGTACCTATTCAGTTAGATACCCCCATAACACAACCAGGAAATAATACCAGACAAATGAAAAGTGGCTACCAATTTACACTAAATGACAGAAGTTCTTACTTTGATTGGTATAACGCATATTTTGAAATCAGTTTTCAAGTAAACAAACTTGCTGATGGAGCCAATTTCGCAGACGCTGACAGAATTGATTTAATTAACGATGCAGCTTCACTGATTGATCAAATGCAAGTAAAGCAAAATGGGAAAATAGTTTACGATGGAAACAATCTTCACAGATTTGTTAATATCAAAAGCTTGCTTGAAATTTCTGATGACTATGCAAAGACAACCGGAACAAACGAATACTTTTATTTAGATAATACGACAGCTGCAGAATCTCGGAAGGATGAAGATACCTATAATCAAGGTTTTGCTATTCGCCATGCTTTAATCATGACTAATCAAAAAGTTGACTCTATAATCCCATTAAATAAATATTCCTTCTTTAGAGGTTTGGAAACAAACATGCTTCCTCCTAGTCAGATTCAAATCAGCTTGCAACTAACAGATGATAACGTGCTAATTTTCAAAGCTGGCGGTGATGATGGTCGAGTAGTTATTAGTAAAGTAGTTTTGTGGATACCTAGAATGATATTTAACTCAGATGGTTTAAGTTATGTAATGACAAATAATATGACATCAACAAGATGGACTTATCTTCGTAAAATGATACAAGAAAGCGGAAGTACTCAACTAACAGAATCTGTATTTAGAATAACGGCTGGAGTCAAAAGTCCAAAACACGTTTTTGTGTATTTGCAAAGGGCTGACAAGAGTTCTTCTCAAACACAAAATCCTCATCTTTTGGATACGTTTAAGGTAAATGCTGCTGATGCTAATTGCTATTTACAATCAGCTAGATTGGAAGTTGGAAATGGAGTTTATTATCCAGAAACTGAATACAGTTATGCTAATATCATAAGAATATTCAGAGATGTTATTAATTATTCTTACAAACAAAATGATAAAAACACCGGAACTTTACTCAATGTAGATAATTTTAAAAATCTCTTCGGAATGATATATATCGATTTGAGTTACAAGGAAAATGAAGCCAGTGTTGATCCAAAACAACTAAGTTTGAGATATAAACTATACAACGTTCCTACCGCTAGATATAAAGTTTATGCTCTGGTTCTCTATGAAGTAGATGTAGTTATTGATACTGTCGGAAATGAATTGGTAATAGTTTAATCTAACTTATAATATATATGACTTACGTAAATTATTCAGTAAATTTAACAGACAGACTAAAACAGAGTTTAGCAAAGGCTTATGAAAACAAAAGTGAATTAACCCCCAGGTTAAAAAATAACCAACTAACTGGGAATTTTCCTTTGCTGCTAACAGCTACCCAGATTAACACTATTAACAAAGCTAAATCTAATGGACGGGGAGACGGATATAAGTATATCAAAATCACAAATGAGTTCTCAGTCCAAGAATGGAGGCTTTTTAGGCGCATTAGCTGGTTTGTTAACTAAAACAATTTTACCAACAGTTGCTAAATTTGCTCCAAAGATATTAGGGCCTTTAGCAACAGGGGCACTTAGTGGTCTGGCAAGTACTGGAATTGGTAAAATATTTGGAAATGGAATGGTAACTGTTCCTGCTGATAAAAAACAAACACTTTTAAAATCAAATAAATTAACAGCTGCGCAAAAAAATAAAATAGCAAAGTCAAAAGGTTCCTGCACGATTAAACTAACACAAAAACAACTGCAAGACGTACTGGCATGTGCTTCTAGTTACAAAACGGTAACTGTACCCAGTGGTAAAAAACAGCAAGACGTAACGGCAACTGTTCCTAGTAATAAAAAACCAAAACTTCTAAAATCAAATAAATTAACAGCTGCACAAAAAAGAAGATAGCAAAGTCAAAAGGTCACTGCCCTGTTAAACTAACTAAAAAACAACAGCAGGATGGAGGATTTCTTGGAATGCTTGCACCATTAGGAATTCCATTGATTGGATCTCTTATTAGTGGTTTAACTGGAAAAGGTTTGCAAGTAGGTAGAAAAGGAAAAGCACTAAGAGTTGATCGTGGAAAAGGTTTGCAAGTAGACTCACAAATCAGGCCATATAGAAGTATCCCATTTATAAAAAAAAATTAAATTTTAAAAATAAACCTATCTCTTACTTAGATATAATAAAATGGGTTAAGCAGCTAGGCAAACAGAACTTCAGTGGGGTGTAGAGCAAAAACAAATTACCAGCAAAACAAAATAAACAAGAATGTGGTTTTATTAATCTTGATGATCATATTGGACCTGGCACACACTGGACTTGTAACTATAATAATTATTACTTCGATCCGTTTGGCCTGAGTCCACCAAAAGAAGTTTTAGCGTACATGCCTAATATAAAATACAACACCATTCAATACCAAGATAAAACAAGTGTCCTTTGCGGATATTTCTGTTTGTACTTTATCAAAAAGTTGCAAGAAGGAAATAGTGTGTACGATATTCTTTACAAATTATTAAAGCCTTACAAACCAGTAGAAAATGAAAACATCATAACATCATATTTTGTAAACGAAGTTTAATCTAATCATAGTATATATGAGTTATTGCATAAAAGAAAAAAAAGTTACTGAAAATGTTGATCCTAAGTATGTTTTAGCAAAACAATGGTAGAAAAATGTTAAGAGCAACTTGTGCATCTTGTGGTATTACTAAAACAAAGTTTGTTAAAAACACAGAAGGTGGTAATATTGATATTCACAAAGCTATGCTTCCTCTGTTACCTAAAAAGGGATTAACGCTTCCTGGATATAAATATTGCGGTCCGGGTAATCCACTTGATAGCGGAGAGCCGGTAAATGAATTAGATGCTGTTTGTAAAAATCATGATAATTGTTATGATGAAAATCCTAGTAATAAATCAATGTGTGATAAAAGCATGTTGGCCGGTTTAAAATCTAGCAAGTCTAAAACTATTGGAGAAAAGATTGCTAAAAATTTGATAGAAAAACCAGTTATTAGTGCAAAATATAAACTTGGTCTTGGAAACTCAAAAAACGAGAAAAGGCGTTGAAATGGACTGACAAGTTAGCAGATGAACTTCATAAGCCTATACGAAGAAAGTTCACTCAACGCCGTGTGATTGTTAATGAAATTGATAAAATATGGTCTGCTGACTTGGTTGACATGCAATCGTTTTCAAAGTATAATAAAGGTACTAAATACTTGCTTACTGTTATTGATTTATTTAGTAAATTTGCTTGGGTTGTACCCGTTCCAAATAAAACTGGTTTAGAAATTACTAAAGCGTTCAAACAAATAATCAGTACAGGGAGACAGTGTAAATTTTTGTGGGTTGATCAAGGTGTGGAGTTTTACAACAAGACGTTTAAGCAATTCCTTGATGATAATTATATCAAAATGTATCACACTTTTAATTTTGGGAAAGCTGTAGTAATTGAACGATTTAACAGGACATTAAAAGAAAAGATGTGGAAATATTTTACAGCTAACAATACAAACACATATTTAGACGTGTTACAAGAAATGGTTGACAAGTATAATAATACAAAACATCGGAGTATTAAAATGACACCGATTGAGGCTAGTGATGAAAAAAATAAAGGAACAGTGGATTTCAACTTGTATGGAAAGATAAAAAGTAATCAAATTAAGCCAAAGTTTAAAATAGGGGATAATGTTAGAATTAGCAAATATAAAAAAACGTTTGAGAAAGGTTATACCCGAAATTGGACTGAAGAAATATTTGTTGTTGATAAAATTCAAAACACAAATCCTGTGACATGTATACAAAATAAAAGATTTAAACAACGAAAACATTGATGGCAGCTTTTATGAATTAGAGATGATAAAAGCAAAGCAAGAAATTTTCAGGATTGAACAAGTAATACGACGTGATTACAAAAAAAACCACAAGCATTGATCAAATGGAAGGGTTACAATGAAGATTTCAACAGTTGGGTTCCATTCAAGGATATTGAAAATATTAAAACGTAATCGTACGAAACTTCGAGGGCCAAACACTGCAAACGTATTCATACGAAACTTCGAGGGCCGAATCAACCAATCGGTGAAGGTCAGTTATTTATATCAACCAATCGGTGAAGGTTTGGCCTACCTGACAGGTATATAAGGCAGTGAAATACTGCAGTCTAGTATCACTCTTAACACGGTGACATACCATTTTTTGGAATAGAGACCTGAAAGAGTGAAAGTTAAAAGCGATACTTTGTATTACGCTTTTAACAAGAACGTTTATATTATAAACGATCACGTGACATAGCAAACGTTTATTTTATAAACGGTCACGTGATATAGCAATCATGTGACATAGCAAACGTTTATTTTATAAACGGTCACACATGACATAGCAAACGTTTATATTATAAACGATCACGTGAAATAGCAAACGTTTATATTATAAACGGTCACGTGATTTAGCAAACGTTTATTTTATAAACGGTCACGTGACATAGCAAACGTTTATAATATAAACGGTCATGTGACATAGCAAACGTTTATATTATAAACAGTCACGTGATTTAGCAAACGTTTATTTTATAAACGGTCACGTGGCATAGCAAACGTTTATATTATAAACGGTCACGTGACATAGCAAACGTTTATAATATGAACGGTCACGTGACATGGTAATCTAAAGAAAAAATGAAATGCTGAGGCAACCTCGGAAAGAATAATATGCAGAGCGATGATGAAGACTACTGCCCGGTTCCTTCTGACTTTGCTTAACGAGTTGCAAATGTTATGCTATTAAAATGACAAACAGGATTGATCTGTAGTATAGATAGTGAGGGTATCAGGCGAGTTTTCCTGAGCGGGGTGCTTGAGAAAACTGTTGAAATATGTTGGTGTTGATTTAGGCGTAACTTACATTTATTTCTTGGTGATATAAATGAGAGTTACGCTTGAGTCCCCCCTGGCATATTTCACTAGTTATTCTCGTTCCCCGCGGGAGGGAAACTGGCCTGGTACCCTCACTATCTATACTACTAACGTCCACACTATTTACGCGCTATCGGACATATTACCACAATCACGGTACTGACCATATGTCATTTACGATCACTTGTGTCGTTTTATCTCGGCGTGACCCATGCAGTGGACGTGAAACCCTGGAGGACCCATGTACAAGCCTCATCGACGCCACATATTCGTTTGTGCGTTCTTTGGCAAGATACTTTCTCTTAGCCCTGTTGATTGGACAGGGATGTAAAACGGGCGGTCTCGTGTATTTGAGTAAGGAAAGGAACTTAATAAGCATTACGCTTCCGTTCCAATCCTTTATTTGTTGTAATGGTATATATGCTTAACTTGTAAATACAATGAATAAAATATGTTTAAACTATTTCAGTCTATTTTCCGAAAAAGAACCACAGGAATCCAGCTTTAATAAGTTTAGACACATATCTAAGAAATAATGGTTTATTACGTCTCTGGTGTAGGGCACGTTCCCGAATTCCGATCTATTATGTCCCCATATATGGGGCGGCTTTAAAAATATTTCAAAAAAAAGAAAATAGAAAAAAGAGGGCATCTTCTCCTCCATGGTCATCTTAATGTGAAGACTAACAACCTATGGCATTAGCGTCCTATTCTGGAACTATTCAAACACGCCAGCATGCGGTTGCCCTTATATGAGCTATTGGCGTTGACCTTCCAGCGTTCAATGCAAAATTCTGCTAAAATTGTATTAAAGTAAAGATCATTTAATTACAATAACATTCAAAGCTCATCTTTATGTCAAACCTCTCTCTTTTTTTTTTACATTCATAACATTTTCAGTGGGAGCATGCCACCGGAAAACCGCCGCCCCGATCTATTATGTCCCGGCTATGGGGCGGCTTTAAAAAAAGGTTCTTTATATATATATATAAAAAAGTAAAAACAAAAAAAAAGAGGGCATCTTCTCCTCCATGGTCATTTGATAGTGAAGACTAACAATATATGGCACTAGCATCCTAATAATCTATTCTGGAACTATTCGAACACGCCAGCATGCGGTTGCCCTTATATGAACTTCGCCAGCGTTCAATCTACTTTTTTTTTTTACGTTCATAACATTTTCAGTAGGACCATGCCACCGTACCAACCACCGCCCATCCTCCCCCCCCCCCCCCCCCCCCCCCCCCCCCCATAGTCATTTTTGTACTAAATTCACGGTTAGATATTTTATACCTTCACCGTCATGGTCACGTGCTTAGCAACACTACTGGCGAGTAACATTCAGCTCATATTTTCCGCAAAATGTGTTGTTTTCCTTTGACTCCTTCATTTTGAGAACATATTAGAGCAATAAATTAATCAATAAAACATTTTGTGAGACAAAAAGTGTCTTTAACTCAGAGTTATGTGCAAAACGTGCTTAAAATTAATGACATTTTAAGACAAGGGTAGGGTTTCCCTACATTTTTATGCATGGCTTATCTGAACTAAGGTTGACCTGAAAAATAAATTGGAAACCGGTTAACGAAGGAGGGTTGCTGGACTAGGTTCAGAGTAGATGCGTTGATGTTATCGTTATTCTATTAAATCGAATACCTGTTCACTGACACGTAAATCATCGTAGGTGAATGTGTCATGTAAACACCATCTGGCGGAATTGTTATTGTATTTTTCAATAGGCCGCGTTCATTGTGGTGCAAATGAGATGTAAATAAGTTTGGAATGACATCACGTTTTTGGTTAATTACCATGACATATACGATATAGATGTTAATATTATACGAAGCAGCAGCAGATGTATATTGCATGCTTTAAACGTCTCGTACACAAATATTAACAGCCACTCCATGAATTACGAGTCGAGTTCAACATATTGCAAGCAGATAAAAAAGACAGTTATCACTCGAAAGCGTATGCTCCCGCCTTTGTCGTGGTACCATGTTTATCCCTGATTTTGGGGGTAAACGTCATGGCCCGTTTTCACAATAATTAAATAAAAAATGACAAGTACTTTTTGAAAAGCATAATTATTGTGTTCGTGTATGAAAATGCTTTCAGTAATAAGCTAACATGAGGTAAAGGTTCATAGGTAAGGTAATAAATAATGATTATTTTTCCTCGTCCGCCCGTTCGTCCGCCCATCCGCCGTCTCGTCCGTCAATTCGCCCTCTCTCCATTATGTTGACAAACAGTTCAACCGTTTGAAAGTATCATAGAGACAGGTACACTCAAAAGGGTATTTACTTGCCTTTATCGTGGTACCCATGTTCAGTTGTGATTTTGGATGTGACAGGAGTAATTTCTGGTCAACGGTTTCCGTTTTTCACAAGAATTAAATTAAACCAAATGAATGTAACATTTAAAAAATATTATGTCTTGTTTATTTATAACTCACCTTTCGCGTATTATCACACACAGTATACAGTGATAACTTCTCGTTGGCGTCCGTCTGTCCGTCTACATATCTGGAATCTCTCCACCATTTGTCTTGCAAGTAGAGGTACACTTGTTTTTTGTTTTTTTTACTTTAAACGGCTTTCTCTCAGAAACAGGTTGTTGTTTAATTCATTCATTCATTCATTCATTCATTCATTCATTCATTCATTCATTCATTCATTCATAAATTCATTCATTCATTCATTCATTCATTCATTCATTCATTCATTCATTCATTCATTCATTCATTCATTCATTCATTCATTCATTCATTCGTTCATTTGTGTGTTCATTTTATCATTAATTCGTTCATTCATTCATACATTCATTTGTTTATCATTCAATCATTCATTCATTGTTTATTCATTCCATCATTCATTCATTCATTCATTCATTCATTCATTCATTCATTCATTCATTCATTTATTTATTTATTTATTCATTCATTCCATCATTCACTCCGTCATTCATTCAATAATTCCATCATTCCATTCATTCACTCGTTAGTTCGTTCATTCATTCATTCGTTCATTCATTCATTCATTCATTCATTCATTTATTTATTTATTATTTATTTATTTATTTATTTATTTATTTATTTATTTATTTATTCATTATTCATTCATGACTCATTCATTTATTCATTCATTTATTCATGCATATCTTTACATAAGTAATATATTAATTCTATCAAAACTTATTTTACTAATGTCCTTGTCTTTCACACATATAATATTAATTTTAGTTGTTAACTTTACACTGAATCATTAGGTCACTTACACCAAATGATTCCTTAATATTCATTAAAAACTAATTATACTTTAAGGAATACATGGTTTACGTTTAATATAACAGTTTCCACAGAATATGGACACATTTTAGCTCATATTTAAGGTGAGCTTATGGGATCACTTTTCGCCCGTCGTCCGCCTGTCTCTCTGTCCGTCTGTATGTTAGCAATTTTATAAAATCGACATCTTTTCTGAAACCGCTTGAAGAATTTTAACGAAACTTCATCACAATGTTACTAAGGAGGCCAGCTCTCCAATTTGTGTTTTTTATGGCCACCAGTCATCAAAAATGGCCGCCATGGCTAAATCTAGGTCAAATTTAAGGAATTTTTAAACGACATTTTCGACGAAACCACTTATTCCATTGTTGTGAAATACCATAAACATGTTCCTTGGGTTAGCCTCTATCAAGTTTGTCTTTTTCGTTATCGTCGAATAATCAAAATGGCCGACACGGCGACTCAAACTTTACATAGAGTTATATAGGAAAATGCTAAAAATGACATCTTCTGTGAAACCGCTTGAACTATTTTGATGAAACTTCATAAAATGATATTTAGGATAGTCCCTCTCAGATTTGTGTTTTTCGCGGCCGCCAGTCATCCAAGATGGCCACCATGGCTAAAATTAGGTCAAATTTAAGGAAATTTCAAACGACATCTTCTCCGAAACCACTTATATTCCATTCTTGTGAAATATCATAAATATGTTCCTTGGGGACTCACACCAGTATTATCTCCCTTGAATACTCGTGCCCTACAGATGAAGGAGGTAGATAAATAAAACAAGTTCGCTTTTCTACATTTTACAGGATACATTGATTTATCTTTACCAGGTTCTAAATCTACAACATTTCAGGAAGAGATCACAGAAAAATGCATGTTGATATAAGATTTCTAGCTAATTCTGCCTCATTTTACACATCATGGGTCTAATCACCAAGGGGTTGTATTTTTGTCTAAATTTTGATAGGTGTCACGCAAACATGAAATTAAAAAATGTTCAATCTGGTAAATATTTGTTAAATGTGTTTTAAATTGCAGATATTGGATCGATGAAGAATGTAAGCATAAATACATGTTGCAAAATCTTTTTTATCTCTATGCCACGAAAAAAAAACATTACAATGGGACCCTATGGAACGTTAATTGTGGTGTGCGACGTTGGGTTGGCCCTATCAGGTTGGTGTTTTTCGTTATCGTCGAGTAATCAAAATGGCCACCACAGCGACCCAAAGTTTACTTAGGAAAACGTTAAAAATGGCATCTTCTCTGAAACCGCTTGAAGGATTTTGATGAAACTTAAATCACAATGATCTTTGGGATAGTCCCTCTCAGATTTGTGTTTTTTTTGCGGCTGTCAGTCATCCATGATGGCCGCCATGGCTAAAACTAGGTCAAATTTAAGGAAATTTCAAACAACATCTCCTCAAAAACCACTTATTCCATTCTTGTGAAATATCATATACATGTTCCTTGGGTTGGCCTCTATCAAGTTTGTGTTTTTTGTTATCGTCGAATAATCAAAATGGCAACCACGGCGACCCAAAGTTTACATAGAGTTATATAGGAAAAGGTTAAAAATGACATCTTCTCCGAAACGTCTTGAAGGATTTTGATGAAACCTAATCACCATGCTATTTGAGATAGTCCCTCTCAGATTTGTCTATTTTGCGGCCGCCAGTGATCCAAAATGGTAGCCATGTCTAAAATAAGGTCAAATTTAAGGACATTTCAAACAACATCTGCTCCGAAACCACTTATTCAATTCTTGTGAACTATCATAAATATGTTCCTTGGGTTAGCATCTATCAAGTTTGTGTTTTTCCTTATCGTCGAATAATCAAAATGGCCACAACAGCGACCCAAAGTGTACATCGAGTTATATAGGAAAACGTTAAAAATGACATCTTCTCTGAAACAGGTTGAAGGATTCTGATGAAACTTAATCACAATGATCTTTGGGTTAGTTCCCATCAGATTTGTGTTTTTGGGGCCTCCAGTCATCCACGATGGCCACCATGGCTAAACTTAGGTAAAATTTAAGGACATTTATCTAACTTTATATAAATTTATATAAATATTCCCACTTATTCCATTCTAGTTAAGGACAAGAGGGCCTGGCTTGGGGCTCTTGTTTCATATTGCCAACCTTTAAGTTCTAACAATATGTTTTAAGTTATTCTAACTCCTACGGCATAGGTTGGATAATTTGTTTAAAAAGCAACACAAATAATCTCTAGTTATCACACTTTCTGTTTTTCCCAAAGACCCACATGTTTGATATGTCATACTTGAAACTACAAATTAGTTTAAAGCATTGAGATACGTGGATTAAACACCAAAACGTTGAGAAGAAAAATATGTTTGGTAGGGAGGGATTTGCATTTAAAGTATGTAAACACAAGAAGTTTTGTTAATTTGTTAATTATCCCCACTTGGATGGGGATGTTCCCCGAGCAACTTCTTATGGGGTGTATCTGTCTCAACTTATTCGTTTTTCTAGAGCTTGTACTCGAGTTGAGGACTTTAATAGTCGTAATCTTTGTATAACTAAAAAGTTACTCATTCAGGGTTACCGTTACCATAAACTTCGTAAAACCTTTGCAAAATGTTATTATCGTAACCCTGATTTTCTTTCCAAATATAAATGTAATTTAAGGACTCTTCTGCGACAAGGACTATCACAACCTGAATTCTATGGTGATATGATTTATAAACTTCGTAAGATTATTGGTCATGATCACTTTCATACTATCTTTGTTAAACTTGTTAAAAGGTATATCAAAAGAGGTTATGACCCTATCATTTTGCAACGTACTGCTTGCTTGGTGGTGGACCCTTTAACAGTTCGCCACTATGCTTTCCTCCTTAATTGTACGATGACCTGACAGGCTGTGGACCCCATGATGACGCCTACCTAAAGCCCATTGGAACGGTGGCGTTTGATGTTTGTCCATGATTATTCTTGTCGTGCCCTTAATGGTGTATTCTCTTACTGCTCTGGCTTCTGCCAAGTCATTGAGTACCTTCATTGTGGCTTTCTAGGCTATTGTTTTTTTGTATTATATTTACACGAGCATATTTGTGTTTTACTTATATTGCCTATTGATGCTGCCTTGTTGGTTAGAGGTTAGATCATGGCGGGGATTTCTTTATTTACACTGTCCTGTTTTAATGGGATGACAGTAGGGAAAGTGTGAGGTTTGGTGCACCCTAGAACCGGTTAAAACCCCCAGAGGCCTACTTTGCCACTGACCGTTCCAAGGCGGTATCCCTATTGTCAATCCTTTTGTGTTTGTGATGTCGTTTACTTTTATTATTGCTTTTGCCTTCTTGTTTGTCTGTTTCCATGTTTGTTCCTGTGTTTTGTGGTTGACTGTCCTCCTTGAATGCTACTCTCCCTGTCCTATCTTTTTATATTTCTTTTGTAGATTTAGCGATAATGTAAGCTCGGTCTATGATAAGCCCTAGTCAAAGATTGTCTAAGATGGTGGTAGTCGCGGCACAAGAATACATGTTTATATTTACATTATATCATATGTGTAAGAAATATAAAAATATCGGACAGGGAAAGAACCATTAAAGGGGGACAGTCAACAACAAAACACAGAAACAAACACGCAAACAGACACGAATAGTGTACATATCCCCAAAAATCACAATGAGTACCGCGTTGGCTCTTGACAGTTCAGCAAAATATATTATTGACGTTAATGTTAACTATCATATTCATCCGCGTTCAACAGACAGAAATGTTACAATAAAAAAGACAGTTGTTCCTTAATACTAGTGAGCAGACAGACATCCCACGTATGCTAATTATTTATTTAAAAACGCATGACAGCTTCCCCATAGTTGGCTTGCTTATGATTCTAACACATTTGTATAAACAGTAGCAATACATGCTGTGTTTTCATTGATACCACCAGTTGTTATTAAAATTGCGACAAAAGGTAAATATACTAGGAAATATAAAATCAAAATAACAAATAACAGGAAACGTGGAAATTCCACGAAATTTGAAATTCTAATACAGAACCGGTAAGATAAACATGAAGTAAAAAATCCAGCAAATTATTTAGGTGTTAAAGTGTACAAACAGTGTACAATACGGAATAAATAAAATGACATGTGAATCACAAACAATGCAAATAAAGACTGTATAGAAAAAAAAAATTTGTTAGTAAGGCAACTGTAAGCTACATACACAGCAAGTTTCATTGCAGTATCTCATTCCTAACTTAAGTAATTGATCGTTTTTTTTTATTCTATTTGTAGTAACAGTGAACTTGACCTTAACACCAAATTCAATCTCAAGCTTCCTTTCCATATATCTACACAGCAAGTTTCGTTCCAATATCTCATTCTCAAAAAGTTATTGAGCTGACACTGTATACTATTTTTAGTAACAATGACCTTGATCTTGACTCCAGTGACCCCAAATACAATCCCAAACTTTCTTTTGATATAAGCTACCTACACAGCAAGTTTCATTCTAATATCTCATTCCTTACGTTATTCAGCGGAAACAGTTTTTCTATTTTTAGTAACAGTGACCTTGACCCCATTGATCCCAAAAGCAATCTCTAGCGTTCTTTCTATATAAACTATCCATCCTGCAAGTTTCATTGCAATACCTCATTCTTACCAAAAGTTATTGAGCGGAAACTAAGAGTTTGGCTCCGAACGCACGCTCGCAGGCACGCCCGCAAGCACGCTCGCCGAACGACATACCCATAATCATTACTGCGATTCTAATTCTATATATATTAAGGGTTGCGCTTATGCAGTGCTTAACATCCACGCACGCAGTACCGGTTAATTAGAGCCGCTCCAGAGACAGGGTTATAATATATAGGCATCCGGAAATTCTTACTAACGGATAGTAACATTCATATCGTTCTTTAAGGACTATCGGTCAGCCATCTTTGATCCAAAAAATCCAAAATCGATGAGATATGGTCAAGTGAATTTTTCAACGAGGTACGTACAATGTCAACCATATAGTACATGAAAGTAATTCAACACTATTTATGTGAACATAATATTAGAAAGAATACTTACATGGCAGAAAGTGTGCGCTTTATATTCGAAAAGTTTGGTACAGTTTTACTCGAAGTTGTTTTGTTTTTTATGTGAAATAAACTGGTCCATAAAATAGTCCATTTATCCAGCGAGTGCAGACGAGACATCATTTCTGAATAAAATAAGCCATGTTATCACATCATCCAAAATTCGACGTACACCATTTTTAAAAAAATAAGCTATTCTTTCAATGCCATGTACTTTCAAAATAATCTCAATGCTGTAGTATGGTGGCACTGACGGGTTTTAATTGTCAAACTATTATAAATGGCAACTATATTTTTGGATGCATCAAAAACAAATGAGTGACTGTTGTGAATAGCAACATGGCAAATGAAGAGTAATTTATTATTATATTCGAATAAAAACAGCACAAACTAAATAATAACACATGAATACGATCAAATAACCTGTTTATCCGAATGTTTCACCATACCGCATGGTTTCAATTTACAATTCACGTGCATGCTTTTCAGCTGTATCATGTGTGTGTGTTGAAGGCACATGGCGTATAAAGAAAATCGTCATTGTTAACAATGGTGTACTTCGAATTTTGGATGATGTGATAACATGGCTTATTTTATTCAGAAATGATGTCTCTTCTGCACTCCCTGGATAAATAGACTATTTTATGGACCAGTTTATTTCACATAAAGACAGAACAACTTTGAGTAAAACTGTACCAAACTTTTCGAATATAAATCGCACCGTCTTTGCTATATAAATATTCATTCTAATATTATGTTCACATCAATAGTGTTGAATTACTGTCACGTACTATACTGTTGACATTGCTCGTGCCTAAAATGCGTACATCGTTGCAAAATTCACTTGACCATATCTCATCGCTTTTGGATTATTTGGATCAAAGATGGCTGACCGATAGTCCTTAACGTGTTCAAGAGGGATATACTCCAATAAACGGAACAGTCCGGTTTACGTCACCATCTGACGAACGAGGCTGGGGACGTGTGTTGCTTAAGAACATCCCAACGAAACTTGTTTTGCATGTGAAGCTTGAACCAGGGACCGCCAAACCGGTACCCATATAACATATCAGATATTTTTTGAAAGTATCAACAATTGATTTTCCTTATCAATTGGCATTCCTTACCAACTGGCATTCCTTATCAATTGACTCTATAAAATACCATGCTCCTTTTTGAATTTTGAATTTTCCCATTCCTCAACAAAACCGTAAATTAGGAGCCTTTATCTTTGTCATCATGATGTCTCGTAACTTTCAAAATCAAGAGTGTAGACGGGTTCTATTCCGATATTGAACGTTTCGTTATAATAATTCCAACTGCATGCATAAAACAAATGTTTAACAGTATTTTGGTTGACATAAAAACTACCAGGAATACAAAAGTATTTTTCAAACTTTAAAAAAATGACTTCAGAACCACGTTAATAACGTTAATAACGCTAACGTTATCTGCGGTATATATAATATTTAGCAATCCAAACTGGCATTCATATAAGGATATTAAATTCATGTTTAACTTATCATACACCACTGTATTCATTTTGTTATTTTATAGGAATCGAAAATTTACAAAGCTATCATTGTAAATTTTCATTTTCACCTGAAGAAAAACCGTGAAAAAAGGGTCATGACCTTTAACCTCGATTGTCTCTCGTCGTGTGCAAAATCAGGGCTGAACTCGGGTACTATGAAAAAAAAACAGGGTGTCCCCTTTCCAATAATACCAAACACTTCGCTCCTCGCAAAATGTTGAACTCGAGCCGTAACTAGAGCAGATAGGATAAAGTGGCCTCTAGACTATATGTATTAAGTCCTCTGTTTACTAATATCCGTCAAAAACGCAGTACTATAAAAATCTTTCATGGGTATCCGGTGAAGATCGGGAATTCGAGGTATACATGTTTTATCGGAAGACAGGCTGTGCCAAGATTACGAATAAAACAGTTATCTGAACTGAGGCTGTGCAATTATTCTGAATAAAACAGATATACCGAGGGTTTGAACTTCATATCTTGACCGAATCACCATGATTGCTCATTTTCATGCACACACTGACGACTAGCTACGACTACATTGTTTTACACAATGACGTTATACAACTTGTGATGGAATCGATATTATTGTTGATGGGCGTGAATATTGTCTGCCCCCACCACCACCGTTTGTAAGAACGATGTATGATACAGCACTTTTCTAGCGCATGTGTCAAACACATTTATCCTTATGTGATATGCAAGAAAGTATTCATCTTTAAATATTTAAACTCACTTCACATAGTGATGATCTATCCCCTTTCTTGTTGAGCCTTAAATAAAACAAAAACAAGATGATATAGTGAAGCCTTAATATATACTTCCGAATTATGTGTCGTTTTTGAAACCAATAACGCTAAAAGTATAACCATTTTGACCTAGCGTTGCTACTTATTATGATTAAATAATTCTGGTTTCAGAGAGTCAGCATGGGAATAATGTAATCTTAATCGTCATTATGTGTGCACATTTAGATCTAATCAGTTGAATAAATGAATAATTGAAACAGTTTATAACCAGAGATGGGGAAATAGGGAAGTGGGCGTAATGGGTCTATCTTGCAACCGATGAGATATGTAAAGACTTCCCATGAGAACAATGTCAAACCATAGAGCTTAAGGTTTTCACTCTTATATTTTACTTTGTAAAGAAACAATATGCATTACAATATTCTATTCAAACATATAGAGCATTGTTGTTACAGTCTGGTTTTTTTTTAACATCTAATAGAAAATGATTACTACCAACATAATGCTCAGTATCAACTTATTTGACACAATGCAGGCACTTGGTGACATGATGAGCATGTTTGGCGGTTGTATTGATAAGTCGCGTTTCAAATAGCAGGGATCCTTTCATTTTGTATATGATTGATAACATTTGTTTAAATTATGAAAGAAAAGCACATACTATATTCGACCTGACAAAACTGCAATGACTTATAGTTTCTCTATAGTATACTTGAGAACAAAAGGTCTAAGTACTTTAGAACCAATTACTTGCGAAGTGTTGCTATCAGGTCAGCAGCATAACATGCTTGTTTCTTTAGAAATGTGTAATTGCTTTCGATTTTCATTTGTATATAAATTACACATTCTTCCAGAAAATTAACATTGTGCATGTTTATGCACAACCTGTACATTTCAAGTGCTCTGCCGTGCATCATGTGTTTGATTGAAAATTAATTGTGTTGATTGAACGCATATTTAATTATATTAAGATAGATACATAACTGAATATAATTGTATCTGACAAGTATTCAAAGATATACACACAGTTACTGTGTATGACAACGTTTTCGTCTTACATCATCCTTTAAAGCTACATAGTCCCTATATCAATCGATTTCTTCTTTGTAGGCATGTCTTTATTTGTAACTTCATGGTCACCAGCTCATGTCGAAATCGGGTATTTAAGCGAGCAAATATAGCGAAGAAATCATTTACTCTATATACATCGACCAGTGCACATCGTACCTATACACAGGTAACAGTAATTTTAAAGAAAAAGTTAGCTTCTTTCGGTGCTCAAACACACGACCTTCTGATTTCAAGTCCTGTGCTCTATCCACTGAACTACAACGCTACTTGAGAAAATAATATACTAACTACCATATATTATGAGGCAAAATAACTTAACATATTTGAACGCAACTAAAGATGGATCAATACATATGCAGTCCATATTGTCGCACGTGTAAATTAACATTACCTGGTGTAATACTGTAGCTTATTAATATGAAACTAATACTTCGCAAAACAACCATATCTCGACTTGTTATTTAGCGCTTGATGAGTTTGTGTGCACGCCCTTCTTATTACGTAATGCCTATTTAGTGTTAAAAATGCTACAAAATACCAATAAATAGCAGTGGTCTAGTGGTTCATCGTACATCTTTCAAATCTTACAAGTGCAAGGCTGTGGTTCAAATCCCGTTCCGGGCAACTATGTTTTTATCACATACACTTCTCAAAACTGCTAACTACACCGCTCACGTTTTGGGTTATATATATCGATGGGTTGAATGTTTTTCAATAAAATAAAAATTTGTCTCATATAGTGCAGATTTGTGTTATTTGTTTATTTAATTACAAACAACTATGAAATAATGATATTAACAAAATTATTCATATTTTAAATCGGTGTAGTTGGCTGTTTTGAAAAGTGTATAAAACGTGAGCGGTGAAGTTAGCAGTTTTGAGAAGTGTATATTCTGGAGCCATATATTTATCGATGTTACCTGTACGGAGGCTAAATAAAAATGTGAAATTGTACGTATCGATTTTCCTTATATACCGACTTTTGGGCTGTTCGTCGATTTGAAACTACTCCACACGTGACTCATTCATATTCATGAGTTATTACAAGTTACAATAGGGACTGTACAGCTTTAAGGGATCAGTCTCAGTCATCTCTCGAAATGAGTAAAAACTTTCTGAAATTGTCATTTGATTTTCGCCTTCGTTGATACCGCAAGTAGACCAATTACCAATGTCAACACAACGGCTTCAATTGCATTACCAACAATTATACCAGTTTCATTTGGTTCTGAAATAGATTTTAATTCACGTTACATTAAAACGATATACTCAGTCCTGCCTGTACTGTCACATATCACTGACTTAGGTGCCACATATATTTAACTTCCCATTATATAACCAAGAATTTATTTTAAAAATAAATGTGTTAATTATAACTTTGTGTGCAATAAGGTGTAATGCGATATCTGTTTAAACCGAACAAATGTTACCATTGCCGATTCTAACTCATTTTTGTTTTACTTAGATAATTCGAGTTATATTTCTATTCCTTCGAATTCATCGTTACTTTTAAAACATGGTTAGCATTAATCTTTGAACCTTTCCTTAAATCTTTATAATAGGAATTAAATCACGACGAGGTTGTCATGCCCTCGTCTTTTTCAATTATGATATCAAATTCATTAGTCTTCAACTGTTCGTAAAATCTAAATAATGTCCTAGTAATTGTATGTGCACATATCTATGCATACCTAAGATGGTCATCGTATATTGAAATATCACGTATGACCCTTGTTTGACTCAGAATACTCCTTTCGGGTCATTAACTTTTGATTTGTCTAAATGATTGAAGCACATATGTGTTATATAAACCAGATAGTTGACATACCATCAGTCGCCTCGCTTAAGCTTGGTTTGGCAGCGGCGTTGATTTCCAAAGTTGAACAAACGATAACACCATTAATAGCTTTGACATACATGTAACTGATTAACAGTAACACTAAACAATTATATTCGTCTACGCGCTATGTAAAAGTAAATGGTATATTACACATCATGTTACTATATTGTTTTAATAATAAATGTGTTTTACTGAGAGAAAACAAGCTGGTGTAGCATGTATTCTATAGCATACAACTAAAACACTATGGAACAGTAACAATGCATGGATATTAAACAAAACATTTTTACTTCAAATTTAGCGTACGCATTATGTACAGTGTTGATGAAGTAACAAGTGTTGTTGTTAAGGCATTGTTAGAGACTTTGCACTTAACTTCCTTCATGTGATCTCCCTCATCTACTCGCCATCTGGTTGTGCCTATCCCTCCAGTTGTGTATCCGCCTTGTTTCCTATTTTGAGCGGCATATATGTTCACGGTTAGAAGTGTTGAAATAGCTATACCCTAGATTGGTTTTCTCTTTATCTGCAACTACTATGGTTGTTCAGTACGATTCTGGATACATCCTGAGATGTTTATTATTTTGTATGTATATCTTTAGTTAGTTTCTCTGGATGTGGACTTTATTGTTAGAGATTTCCTTTTGATGGGATGTAGTTTTGTTTACACTGTCTTGTCTATTTGGGCGCTGAAGACAGGATAATAGCGAGGATTGTGCGCATATAAAATCGATTCAAGCTAACCAGTAGGTCTTATTGCCTACTGACCGTTCCAAGTCGGTAACCCTGTCTTCACCACCCTTTCTGTTGTTTTTTGTCTCTTTCATTGTAGTTTCAAATCCTTGTTTGCAGTACAGTGCGGACCTACGATGCCACCTACGTTCGGACGCTGTAGTTTCTATAGGACCCTATATATCATTTTGAACCACCGGTTATACTGCATCCAATCGTTATGTTAATTTGTCCATATACACATTGCTCGCAGCCATCAAAGTAGCTGGTGTTTGTAAACATCGGGTTATTAGGTGGGGCTATGTTAAACGAAGCAGGAAATATACATGTGCATTTGTATTGTCCATGTTAATAGATTCGTCATGTTTTATTTTTAAATATTTGTTATAAAAAAAGCAACTTAGTAACTTAGTAACTAAGACTTTAGTTTTCATTTACATGAATAAATAATAAGTTTCTGTATGCTCTACTATTATGGACACGGATCGTTTTTCAAATATTACCGAATGTTATCCCCTTAGATATAATTCATACTGAAAAGGGGATCCATTGAAAGCAACAAACACAAATGAGAGAGAAAAGCTGGCTCAGTTTTATTGACACCTATTACACCCCCACTGGCTTAAGAGGTTTTCTACTTTAAAGCCACAAAGAGTGGGCTTGGTGATTCCAGTGGATCAGCAAGTAATAACACTACTGCATAATAATATGTGTAGTCGGGGGACCTTCTACAGTCGCCACACAGCACTAAACAAAGCTAGTTTGAATTCAAATAAAGACTGAAAAGGGGATCCATTGGAAGCAAAAACATACAAGGGAAAAATAGCAGAATTGATTTTCTTGAGTCTGTTAATGAGAGGTGATTATAAATTGCAACACCTCTCACGCCCCACTAGTACCTGCTTAAATGATTTTCGGCTTTAACGCCACAGCGAGTGGGATTGATGATTCCAAAGGGCCAATAAGTAATTGTGTAATCGGGCGAACTTTTACAGTCGCCACACAGCACTAAACACACAATAGAGTGAATGTCAATACATACTGAAATGGGGATCCCTTGGAAGCAACTAACACAAACAAGAGAGAAGAGTAGCAGATTCGGTTTCCTTAAGACTGTTTATGAGAGGTAATATAGGTTGCAACACCTCTCACGTCCAAGCTTTTGATTTTTGTTGCTAGTGATGTACAAGTATACAGTAAACATTATTTTTTGATCTCGTTAACCAATTATATAAGAAAATCATGTTTACAAGGCCGTTTTCAGAACATAGTTTACCCTGCATATTTGTTCAGGGTAGTAGGTATATAGACGAACGCAAAGAATGTAATTTATTAACATAAACGCAATGAACATTAGATTACGAATTCCCTTGATGCTAAGCGGGTATCAAAGGAATAAATTAGTCATTTTAAATACCGTCCAAGATGGCCGGACAAAAGATAAAGTATTTATAACGAAATATTGGAATAGGCTGTTTTTGTCGTTGTTCTGTTTTTTCTTAAACGTATGCATTTGTTGCTAAAAATGTTTTATATAGTTACAATGTATGTAAGTTGTATATGGATTCCAGTATTTTTGCGATAAAAATCTTCAAATTAAACAATATTCAAGACACTTTATCTGCATTTGCTTAGTACTGGTTGTACCCAGGAAGACATCGAGAGTGATTCAAATAAGTTCATAAAGCTTTCGTTACAATCGATGTAAAATAAATAAATTTAAACTAACTAATACTCTAGGGTTACTGGAATATTGCTCTTACGTTATCGTATACATTTGTAATAATATGTGCTTAAACCGAAAACATATACACACAACACAAACGCTTCAAACCTTAGTAAAACGAACATAAACACAGCAAGAGTGGTTTCATTTCCACTTATTCATGTTGCTTTTGAAAGTGTTTACCTGTAAATTCATAGACAGAAATGATCTCTGATTGAATTGACTAAACTATACGGTAAGTATACAAATAAAAGCAGAAAAATTCTACCAATTCAATTTGGTGTCCGCGCATAATCCAGCCTAAACTCTGTGTGTGAGCGCGTGTGTGTTTGCGTGTGTGCTTGGTTGCGTGTGTGCTTCTGTTTCTCGTACGATCTAACAACAATCAAATAGTAACCATCTTCGAACGATGTCAATTATTTATTCAAATTGCAAAGGTTACTGTAGAATGGATATCATTTATAAAAAGTAATATATACTTTATGTTAACAAGTGATCAACACACCTTCTATTTCTAAATCCAAAATGTCCATTTAAATCAACGTAATACTCTGTGTTATCGGTGTCAGAGGTATTATCGAATTGCAGATAATATATTGAATCGCTTTTGTATATAGAAATATCAGTTGAAATGTTTATAGTTTCCCATATTCTAAGTGAAGTACGTCTCTTCCATGGCACCGTTACCTGTTCCGACCGAGATGTTGGCACAAAGGTAAATATCCCATGTCTGTAATTTACACTTAAATATATTGATTATGATGACATTGTCTTAAAGACGGCGTGCATGCCATATATTCTTATTACATTCATTTTATTAAATTGTTAACTTGATAAATACATCAGTAAGAGGTGACATACATACTCAGTTGCAAAAGAAACTGGATACTTTGAACATTTTACTTTACACCCTATCCTCTTTATCAAGCGATAATCCTTTAACGATTCGACCTATTGAAAAACAAATGACAACATGATATTGGCAATGGAATGATAAAAGCTGTGGTACAAAATATGGTGTATTCATTTTGGAATTTGTCAAAAAAACATAAATAATATAATACAAAAGTCAATCTAAACAAAACTCAGTGTCCACTTTCTTTTGCAACTGAGTATATATATAATATCAAGTAATACAATATTAACGACCTACAATAGAAGAAATTATTTAGAAAGAGTCAAATAAAAACTAACTGTTTCCAAAAATAAATTTATAAAATGAAAGGCAACATGACTGCAAAAGTAGCACTTCTTACACGTGAAATAAGTTCAATTAGAATTATAGAAGGAAGTTATTGTTGCTGTTAATAAATAGAGGTACTGTGGATTTTGGTGTATTTTATGGATGCTCATTCCAGACTAAGTACTCTTTATAAATAGTCCATCGTCATGTGTAAATATATCCTAATGTTAAAAACAAGATCATTATTATATTACTCAAAGACTTGCCAAATGTATGGATTTTATTATATTACTTTTCTTTCTCAAAACATTGTAAAAACGTGTAAAAATCATTTTTGGAAGTGAAAAAGTGGTTAAAAAGAGTAGGGAAACGAATTTGTGGGTTTCAAATCCGATTGAAATAAATCAGAAAATTAGAAATTTCGATAAACCGTGAAAACCACTCACTCGGTTTATGAAGTTTTCAAAATGGTATATCAGACACCTATGACACAAACATGTCATTGACGATCTCTAAAACATAAGACTCCATTTATAGTTTTAATTATAAATTTACATGATATATAGAATGCTCAGTTTGATGGTGTGAGTTTATCATGGTAGTTATAATTTTTCACTCCGCACTCAAATATGATTAACGTTTAAATTTAAAATATAGATATATATATATTGAAAATGCTCGTTTGGTCATATATACCATTTTTTTTTTATTTTCTTCCTCGTTGTAACATGTAACAATGGCAAACCGGAAAAGAAAAGTTGATGTGTCTCCTATGACTATGCCATTAAAAGAACTCGTATGTAATTTAGTCAGTCCACTATATAGGCAGTATTGAAAAAAAAAAATTATAAGTTTTACAAGGGTTCATAAATGTCCTGCATTTGTAGAGCAATAGTATAATCCCATCATTAATGCTCATTTCCTATAAACCTTTTACAACATCAGTAACTATTCCGACATTGTTCGTATTATTTTCATACTGTTTTTATGACTTATTGTTTCAAATGTACTACAGGCCGACGGAGCTTGTTTATGTTTGTTGAATTCTTCTCATTTGACTCACACATGAAGATGTATCATACTTCATTAGTATTCATAGCAATACTACCTGAAATATATAGCCAACTCTTATGGATATAAAGCATAATGCTTTTACAATAGAAGTTGTTCATACACATCAAACGTTAATTAAAATACAGTGAGAGTCAATAAATTCTGAAAAGGGGATCTCTTGGAGGCAACAAACACAAACAAGAGATAAAAGTAGCAGACTCGGTTTAAGTCGTATATACACATATTATATTGCCTTAACATATTATATTGCCTTTACGACATGGGGCAGCATATAACTCCATGTCCACCGCCGTATGCATGCCATCTTCGGGATGGTTAAAATTGTGTTCTATTGATTTTATTAATATTGAGTTCTGCTCAACCCGGGGCTAGAGGGCGTGAGCGGTAGCTAGCATATTTCACTACCGCTCATGAACAGTCTCAATCAAACCGAGACTGCAATATTTCGTATGTGTCGTGCTCTGCCGTTTCCAAAGGTCCATTATCATACTCTTTTTTTAAAATGTGAAAATGGGCCGGGTCACAATTTCAGTCAACTCGACTTTTCCCTCAAGAAACAGAGAAAATTTTGATTTTTCTGCGATCTGATTGTCTATATTGTTATTATTTATAATAGTGTTATGTATAGAATATGTACAATATTATCTGGCTTGTTTAACATTAGTACGTTAAACGAATATCACGAACAGCTAAAATGAGTATACTCAAAGTGACAAAACTTGTTATTTGTTAGTATTTGGAATCCATGATAATGCAAAGGAGGAACATGAAGGACAAGAAATGGAACGAATGGAAGTAGATAGCAAGATTCAGATCGTGAGTGTACTCATAGTGACACAAACTATTATTTGTTAGTATTTGGAATCCATAATAATGCGAAGTAGAGGCAAGAAGGACAAGACATGGAACGAATGAAAGTAGAAAGCAAGATTCAGATCGTGTGATCGTTTATCGTCACAATGCGTTTAGTACATATATGTAAAGTGATACGTTTTAGTAATATAGCAATCATTATTAATTCGTTTTCTACTCACTATCAAAAGCTAAAGTGTCCATATTTACGGGAAAGCTAGAAGGCCGCGGCCGGCAAGTATGCCGCCGAAAACGTGTGACCGAAGTATTAATATTGTGTTAGAGGAAAATGACCTAAAAAGATGTAATAAATAAATACCAAAAGTATACATGTACACCTACTGATAAAATAGGAAAAGATAAATATAAAAGTCGAACAGGAAATGTAGCATTTAAGGACCATAGCCAACCACAAACACGCACAACTACAAATATGTTTAAAATGCAGGATGTGACATCACAAACATAAAAGGGTTGAAAATAGGGCAACCGCCTGGGAACGGTCAGTGGCAAAAAAGCCCGTGGGGGTTTAATCCAGGTTCTATGGTGCGCCAAACCTCACTCTTACTTTATTGTCATCCTAATAAAAGTGATAGTATAAATAGAGAATAATGAATGGGCTGATATGGGTCGAGGGCCTGATATAGGGTGTGATATGAAAATACACATTTTTTATTCTATTTATCATATATGTCAGCAATGACTTTGTTAAACTGTCAAATTCAACTACTTTACTACGCTTTTTTCCAGGGAGAATACAATAATATTATAAATAGATGTAATCCCATTTTGATGTGTTCATGCACGTCTGTCGCGTAAACTGGTGTAGATCTAAACAAACTTTGATTTAAAATGAATGCCATTGACTTTGAAATTGTCAAATTCACAAAAAATGAATGGTCACAAGTGGTTATTTTATCCACGTATGGTTCTATACAATTGAGTTTATTATAAAGTTGTTAAACTATCTATTATGCCTTATTTTTTTTTTATTTTACTTATATCTATCTGTCATCTATTTTCTTTCATCTTCTTGCATTACTAGTCAAGTCATTTCCGTAGAGGTATGGTCAAAGATGACCGCTCAACGTACATAAGATGTATCGCCAATAATCTGGCGCGAAAACAGGATGACAAACAGACAAAAAACGATACGAGTGACACATCATATACAATCGTAAATAATCGGTACTCCGCTGAAAGAATCATAAAGAACATTCGGTTTATTTCCGTGATATGACATTTTTTTACCCTTTATTTCATGCGTGCAGTAAAGCTTTATTGCCCGGCTTCATTGCCCGGCAACGAAATCTTGATAGATATGACTAGCTTAGTCTAAAAGGCCAGTCCTCTTTTCGCGCTTGGTGGATGACATGAGTCATGTCTTAGATACAGTTGCTTGTCCGTAGGTTTCTTGTACAAGTCCGTGTACACGCGGCCCTTATCCAGAACGACTAAAGTGTCATTTGACTGCTGTATATAAGCTCTACCTGTATGTTTTCATGAATGGAAGTGGCATATTTTAAAATTTGCTCCAATTATGTAATAGTCTCTGTCCATACGCCATAGCCACCATCTATAAACCGTTTATAGAACAGCGTTGATTCAAGATATTCCATTAGCTCTTCATCCCATTTCCTCAGGTACGCACACGCAAAGTTTCTGCCGAGTTTTGAGCCTATTGCTACGCCGGCGGTCTGTGGATAATGTTTCTCTTCTAAGCTGAAATTGTTATTGTCCTGTACTGTTTTGATGAGTTTGATTATATTATTATCACTCTCAAAGACTGGCCGAGACCTGTTCATTAGTTCTTCCCTAAATGCCGCTATGCCCTCCTTTCTTTGAATCGAGGGATATAGCGTACACACATCGAAACATAATAGTATGCTGTTAACAGGCATTGGTTTAGGTAGTTCGTCACTCAACTCAACCCTTTTGTGTTTGTGATGTCGTTTGCTTTTATTATTACTTTTGCCTTCTTGTTTGTCTGTTTGCGTGTTTGTTTCTGTGTTTTGTGGTTGACTGTCCTCCTTGAATGCTACTTTCCCTGTCTGATCTTTTTATATTCCTTTAACAATGAAATCAAACGTGTCTTTAATGTAACTAGGAGAGGACTCGACAAAATCTCTCTAAGTTCAAACTCCGCAAACTCCGCTACTTTCTCAGTCGGGGTACTCATGCCACTGACTATAGTTCTTATAGGTGCACCTGTTTTGTGGATCTTGGGATTACCTTTCAGTCTACAAGCTTGCACATTCTTGGGAACCTTTAGAAACAATCTCTTCCTGACTCATTTTCTTTACAAGATTGTTTACCTTCTTGTGACACTCCCTTGTAAGGTCATGATCCGTTTCAGTGTATTTCACTCATTGCCTGTTCAACCGATTTCACACATTTATCTTTATCTATGATTACTACTCACTTTATCCACAGGGCGAATAATAATTCGATCATCATTCATGAGTTCGAAAAAAGCCCCATATTCTTCCTTCGAAAGGTTTAATCTGCCACTCTTTTTAAGGTTCGTAACAGTATCAATGTTTACCAGCTCAATAAGCTGGGGTCCCTGCCCTCACTAGGAGTGAACGTACTCTCGGGCTTCTGACTGAATTTTGCTATGATGTCCTTGTTGTCATCGTATTGTACGCCCTTACTTTCTATATCAAATAAATACTCCCGTAAACGCATTCTACGCTTCCCACTCTCCTAAATCAGTCATACGTTTGACTTTGTATATCATGTCTATAGAAGCTCGTGTTGGTATGCATTTTAATCCTTTCTCTAGAAGCCTTAATTAATTGGGGTTCAGTAAGTTTTACGCTCGAGAGATTGTCACACTCGTCTTTATCTCTTTCGCAACATAACATTTTCTTGATACACTCGCAGGCGGTCTATTACTTTCGATTTATAATTTGCGGGAGCATGTTTATGGTTCTTTTTACCTGACATCGGGAAACATTACTAGTTTTCTGGATCCGGTGCTCAGTCTGTATAGAGGACTCGGTGCGTTCCGTTTTCTGTCTTTTTGGTACCCTTGCAAAATCCTCGAACTCGGACCAATCTGCCACATGTCTACGTGGTTCATCACGTTTATCTTCACATTCTACCTTTACAACATTGAAATGATCACTCTCAAGGAGATAGTGCCACAACATTCGCTTTTACCCAACTGATGAAGGGCTATCCCCGAACTATTTTAGTGAAGGTGTCTTAATAGACTTTGCTATATATTTATAACCTTCCCTCAGGTGGACAATTAGAAACTTGTTAAAATAATCTCTCGTCATATATTTTACTAATTTTTTCTCCATTTTCAATAGAATGATGTAAATCGAGAACAGAAGCGACAGTATCAGAAATAGTAGCTGTGCTGAATTGAAGTTCTATAGGATAGAAAGTGTTAACCATAGTTAAAAAGGAGGCGTTGCCAATGTTAAATATGTCATCCAGATACCGAGAGGTGGCATAACAGGCATTTATAACATATGCCTGATATCTGGTGAAATACTCAACATCAAAGCTCTCACATACCCATATGGATACCAACTATTTTTCTAAATATGGTAGTTCCATACTTGACAACAATAGTATCTAAATATGAAGTGTAACCTATTGACATCCAAATAAAACTGGACAGTGTAAATTCAGAAATTCCCGCCAGGCTATATCCTTTATCCTCAAAACGCAGTGGTATCGTAGGTTCACACTGTACTACAAACAAGGAGCAATATTTAATTAATTATACGATGTTCAGGGTGGTGAAAACAGGATTACTGACTTGGAACTAACTCTTCTTTATTTTATTGATCTTTTCAACGTAAAACAATATCCTTTAATCATTAGAGCTTTTTATACAAATGGCTATAGTGGAATATATAGAGGATCTTATTCGAGTTGGCAAAATGATACAATGCGAGGCTCAATAATGAATGAGAACGAATGTTAGATTCTATTTATCACTTAACTCACATATCGACTTTTATTGCATTGTGCCTGTCACTTTACCACGCGAAACCGACATAAACCGTGGGAATTGGATCATATAGTCATTATCGATTTTTTTTTGACAGCGCGTACGGGGCTCATTTGCATACTTATATAACTAGTTGTATATCGAAAATATAGAATGGTGTTATTCCACTCCCACACTGTAAGTTACGTGATACAATAAACAATTATTTTTTTTAGAAAATGTAAAGACTACAACTTTATACAGATTTTCTTATATCGAAGTCAAATATATAGTATAATACGCATATAATCAGTTATAAATATGTTTGTTTGTAAGGGGACCGGTGGGATGGTCTTCTCTGACCCACAACATGTCAAATTACATAGAATAAATGGGTCACTGTACTTGTGACTGAAAAAAGAACAAAAAAAGTATACTGCAGACAAATTTGAAATAAAAAAAAATAAAAAAATAAGAAGCGTTATTGTGACAATTACTGCGAACGAAACTCTTTTAAATGCCTCTGCTGAGACCTTAGTGTACTGAAAACCGTATTAAACATGTTATAGATACAATTATTAAATTAATGTTTTGCTGTATTTCCCCACAATTTTATGACAAATCGCGCTTAAATTCCGAATTGTAACGGTATGGGTTATATACCCAAAGTATAGAAAAAACAAATTGATACATGATGCGTTTTTAAATCCTCGAGTATGGATTTCTCAAGTTTGTTTGCATACATCCAGTGGATAGACTCGCAGAAAACAAATGCATATTATGTCTGTGATAGACTCCAGAACATCGCGTTATGCCCCTATCGGACTGACTTTTCTATAGAAGGGAATAGGGGGTTTGTAGCTCAAATAAAAACATAACAAAACATGGAAAAGAAATAACTCTATATTTGTTTAACAAGCAAATTCAGAGAATTATGGTCCATTACCAATGTGACAAGAGCAGTCAAGAAATAATACACCCGGCATACCATCAGAAAAAAAGTGAAACCAAAGGGGCGAGCTGGATGTGTCAAGAAGGAAAACATTGGAATGTTCATTAAATCAAGGGGCCGAACAATTTTTGTGACAACACGGATGTATATTTCATAATAATCCTTTCAAAGGATACATGATGCAAATTGTATAAGTTGATATGTTAAAAATATATTATAAATGCATTTGACCTTAGACCCCATTGTGACCTTGAACTTTCATCCAATGATCTTGAACTCAATTGATAAGATCATTGTCTCATTTATAATAAAGTATATGAGTTTGATGATTGGATGAAAAATGTTGAAGTTATTTACCTGTTAAGAAATATTAACCTGAAGCTAATAGCCTATCAACACATAATGTTGTGACCACGAACTTCGACCTATAGAACCCATAAGATCCTTCGATGAGTCGAGCTAAAAATATCATTTTTTTGTAAAGATTGGCCCAGGAGCTGGGTCCGCAAGGGTGGGAAAGAAGCCTAGGGTTTACGCTGGTTGGATGGTTGTATCCGTCTCTTCATGCCCAGTAAGTGTATATATGGTTATAATGTAGGGATCTTAACGGTTTAGATGTTATGACCCAGGGGCTATGTCACCAGGGGTGGCGAAGGAGCCTGGGTTCTATGCTTTTGGGTGGTTGTATCCGTCTGTTCATGCCCAGTAAGTGTATATATGGTTATATGGTGGGGATTTCAATGGTTTCCAAATTATGACCGAGGGCCTACCCCACACCCTTATGTTTTTCCTCTTGTGACCCCCGGGCGGGTCAAATTCTCACCACAGGGTCACCATTTGAGCCGACTTAGTAGAGGATTACTAGAGGATACGACATACAAAAATTCTAAGCTGCAGCCCTTTTTGTTTCGGAGAAGATTTTGAAGTGTTTTGGCTATATACTTCTATGTAAAGATGACATTTTTTACCAATTCAGGGGCCATAATTTTGTCAAAATGAATGGAAGAGTTATGGGGATTGTTAGATAAGGTACAGCATTTGATGTCAAATTGTTGCATTAGTTTAAAATTGTAATGCAATAAATTGAGTAGTTTTGAAGTTATAAATGTATTGCACAAAAACTTTAAGGTAAATACATGACAATCAAAGGGCCATGACTTTGTCAAAATGCAATTATGGGGTTGTTAGATAAGGTGCAGAATTTGATAGGAAACGTTAGTATAAAGTTTTAATGCAATATCTGGAATAGTTTCAAAGTTATACATCTATTGCACGCGATGCCCACGCCAACGCCGACGTGAGTAGGATAGCTCTCACTATTCTTCGAATAGTCGAGCTAAAAATCAGTTGATATGCAGTACTGAAAACCCTTGGCAAAAATCTTCAGTTTTCAAAAAGCCAAGTGCCATAACTCCGGCATGATAGGTGGCTGGTTATAGAGGATCCAACATGATTACTCATTCATTATTGAATTTATTAAACGACGAAATCATATAATGCGAGTCTCTTGCTGAGAATTATATCATTTTTGCTAATGAGTTTAATAAATGAGACGAATGTTAGATTATAGTTATCACATAACACACATATCGACTTTATTGCATTGTGCCTGTCGCTTTAACACGCAAAACCGACATAAACCGTGAGAATTGGATCATAGTCATTATCGATTTTTTACAGCGCATACTAGGCTTATTTGCATACTTATATAACTAGTGGTATATCGAAAATATCGAATGGTGTTATTCCACTCCCACATCGTAAGTTATGTGATAAATTAAATTAATAAAACTATTCTGACTCTCAATCAGATCAAGTGAGACTGTATACTGTCACGTAGTGTCATCTCGTGAAAATAACTTATTTTACGTTGTCCCAATGTAAATAAATATAAAAATATCGGACAGGGAAAGCAGCATTCAAGGACGACAGTCAACCACAAAACACAAAAACAAACACGCAAACAGACCAACGAGAAGGCAAAAGTAATAAAAAATGCAAACGACATCAGAAACACAAAAGGGTTGACAATAGGGCTCCGCATTGGAACGGTCAGTGGCAACAAAGGCCACTGGGGGTTTAAACCGGTTCTAGGGTGCATCAAACCTCACACTTACCCTACTGTCATCCCATTAAAACAGGACAGTGTAAATAAAGAAATCCCCGCCATGATCTAATCTCTAACCAACAAGGCAGCATCAATAGGCAATATAAGTAAAACACAAATATGCTCGTGTTAATATAATACAAAAAAACAATAGCCTATAAAGCCACAATGAAGGTACTCAATGACTTGGCAGAAGCTAGAGCAACAAGAGAATTATCCATTAAGGGCAACACATAAATATTAGCGTAATATAGCCTTAAAATAGCATAATACACCTGAGTAATAAATATGCAAATGAAGGCAGATTTTAATCACTCGGTATTGGTGTGCAATCAGGATTGCCATTGGTTTTTGTCTGACTCTTTATCAGATCAAGTGAGACTGTATATTGCCACGTAGTATTATCGCGTGCTACATATTAAATTAAATGAACATAAACAGAAACAAGAATAAGCATCTATTTGTATATTTATATAAATTTCTATTATGTCAAAAAACAATCCCAGTGTATATATGTTTACAAAAATGCAAGTACAATGTATAGGTAAGCAAGACTGAAATAGTCCAACTCGGTAACGTATATGGGTAGGGCACTGCTTTCGTTAGAGCATATTTTATATAATGTTTATACTAGTCTACTTTCCTAAGTACCAACCAAACAGTTAGTCAATAATAATATTCTCATTTTGTATTTCACGCTTGATTTGAGATATACATTTTGAAACCTTTAGGTTGATGTGTTTTCTTAGAAATAAATAATAACATTATACAAATGTGTACTTAGGATTTTGTTAAGTACTTCAAATTAGTGCAACGTTTGATGTTCCAAGTTCTTAAATATGCCAACAAAAATTATTTTGACATCATGTTTTACTAATAGTACCACCAAACATGCCTTTTATTAACGCTGAATTACAGTTACTGGAATTTCAAACGATATTGAACTAAAAGGGAGGTAATTTAGGATTATCCATGTTTCATTTTATTATAGACGAACGATTTGTAATAAATGTGTCAAACCTTTATTAGTCCCGATCATCCAAACCTCTCGCGAGACTTCTCTAAATGAAGTCCTGGTCTGGAGTAAAGCTTCTTTAAAATGTGTGAAGTCAAAACGATGTCTGTGCAAAAAAGAATCACCGTCCGCTGATTGATCAATTTCAGTTCGTTATGGGAATCTATGGGAATCAACCCCTACGTCACGACGACGTCAAAAATTACGTGACGTTACGCGCAATGTTGTGTAATAAAAATGCCACCAAACAAAGTCAGCGGATCACATTTAATGATAAAATATAAATTTTGAACATCATTTTGTAATATAGATTTTATTATGTTTTTAGAGAAACTACAACAAACGAAGTTTATCGTTTATTGTAAATTTAATAAGGACGTTCACACATCCCATTGGAACTAATGTTGCGCATAATACAACGTGCACTTTGATGTTGCCGTCAAAATGACGTCACGTCGCAGTCAGTTTTGACGTTTGGCGCAGTCTATCGGTCAAACATTTTAATGAACCACGAGTCCAGACGCTCGCTTGCGCTCGCAGTCAGCTTGAGTTTGTCTTGATGATAGAGACTTAACTTGTACGTGTTGTTTATGTCATTTCCTACCAAGTGAAAGACATTTATATCTTTAAGCGGATTTCGATACATGTCATGTGTTTTATCAGCATATATCATGTTTTCATATAAAGGGAGGGTAACTCTCAAAAGATTTAAACGTTGAAACAAAAAATATTGATCAAAATAACATACTTATCACACAGCTATTGTAAAATATATTGAAAATAAGGAAATTATTTAAGAGACAAAAGTGAGTAATTAGGAATTTTGTTTAGTATATACCTGTGAAACACATAAGAACATGACAATAGAAATATCTTAAAGGGGCTAATGCACTATTTTCAAACAAAATGATTTTAAAGGGCTCTGAAAATCTTGAAAAAAGCTGAAAGATTTATTAAACTGCCATGAAAAATAAAGGAGATAATTATGACCTATTGAAAATTTGCAAAGAAACATAAATGAACTCGGTCATCTTCGTATTGACAATATGTCTTTTAAAGCAAAGACAATCACTGCAAATGAAACATAAGTATATAATTTATACAATTTACATCTGTATATTTATTTTTAATCAGTTTGCAGTGATTTTCTTTTCTTAATCATGTTGAACAGCTTGGTATACAGCATTCGATGTGGCCGGAGATAGTACTCCCCCTTGACCGATATACCCCCTTGACAGATTACCCCCCATGACAGATATACCCCCTTGACAGATAAACCCCCTTGACAGATACACCCCTTGACAGATATACCCCATTGACATATATACCCCCTTGACAGATATATATGGCGGAGATAGTACACCCCCTTGACAGATATACCCCCTTGACATATATACCCCCTTGACAGATATACCCCCTTGACAGATATATATGGCGGAGATAGTACACACTCTTGACAGATACACCCCCTTGACAGATATACCCTCTTGACAGATACACCCCCTTGACAGATATACCCCCTTGACAGATATACCCACTTGACAGATACACCCTTTTGGCAGATATACCCCTTTGACAGATACACCCCCTTGACAGATACACCCCCTTGACAGATATACCCTCTTGACAGATTTAAACCCTTGACAGATATACCCCCTTGAAAGATAAACCCCCTTGACATATATACCCCCTTGACAGATACACCCCCTTGACAGATACACCCCCTTGACAGATATACCCCCTTGACAGATATACCCCTTGGCAGATATACCCCTTGGCAGATTTACCACATTGACCGATATACCCCCTTGACAGATATATATGGCGTAGATAGTACATCCCTTGGCAGATACACCCCCTTGACAGATATACCCCCTTGACAGATATATAGGGCGGAGATAATACACCCCCTTGACGGATATATATGGCTTTACAGCACTAATGGATATCAGTGTTGGTATACAGCATTCGATGTGGCCGGAGATAGAACACCCCCTTGACAGATACACCCCCCATGACAGATATACCCCCTCGACAGATAAACCCCCTTGACAGATACACCCCTTGACAGATATACCCCCTTGACAGATATACCCCCTTTACAGATATACCCCCTTGACAGATAAACCCCCTTGACATATATACCCCCTTGACAGATACACCCCCTTGACAAATACACCCCCTTGACAGATATACCCCCTTGACAGATATACCCCTTGGCAGATATACCCCTTGGCAGATATACCACATTGACCGATATACCCCCTTGACAGATATATATGGCGTAGATAGTACACCCCTTGGCAGATACACCCCCTTGACAGATATATAGGGCGGAGATTATACACCCCCTTGACGGATATATATGGCTTTACAGCACTAATGGATATCAGTGTTGGTATACAGCATTCGATGTGGCCGGAGATAGAACACCCCCTTGACAGATACACCCCCATGACAGATATACCCCCTTGACAGATAAACCCCCTTGACAGATACACCCCTTGACAGATATACCCCTTGACAGATATACCCCCTTGACAGATATATATGGCGGAGATAATACACACCCTTGACAGATACACTCAATTGACAGATATATATGGCGTTACAGCACTAATGGATATCAGTGTTGGTATACAGCATTCGATGTGGCCGGAGATAGTACACCCCCTTGACAGATACACCGCTTGACAGATACACCCCCTTGACAGATATACTCCCTTGACAGATACACCCCCTTGACAGATATATATGGATTAACAGCACTGATGGATACCAGTGTTGTTATACAGCATTCGATGTGGCCGGAGATAGTACACCCCCTTGACAGATACATCCCCTTGACAGATATATATGGCTTTACAGCTCTAATGGATATCAGTGTTGGTATTCAGCATTCGATGTGGCCGGAGATAGTACACCCCCTTGACAGATACACCCCCTTGACAGATATATCGGAGGCCCCGGGTTCAATCCTCCGTGGTGCCACTGAGTTCCCTCTGTGTGTTCTTGGGCAAGACACTTTCCCTTAGCCCCGTCCGTCGGATGGGGACGTAAACCGGTCGGTCCCGTGTGTCGGTCTATCCTCCGAGCTCGTTAAAGAACCATAGGAATCTATTCGATAATAAGAGTAGGGCAGGTTCCCGGATTCCTATTTATCCTTTCCCTCTATCTGGGGCGGCTCTAAATAACCTATACTGTGTTGATAAGCCGTTAAACAAAATTCAACAACTTGACAGATATATATGGCTTTACAGAACTAATGGATATCAGTGTTGGTATACAGCATTCGATGTGGCCGGAGATAGTACACCCCCTTGACAGATATACCCCCTTGACAGACATATATGGCTTTACAGCACTAATGGATATCAGTGTTGGTATACAGCATTCGATGTGGCCGGAGATAGTACACCCCCTTGACAGATATATATGGCTTTACAGCACTAATAGATATCAGTATTGGAAATAATGTTTTGTAACCTGGACAACATGATGCACAGTTTGATATGACACTGTTTAGCCCTTTATCTGTATGTATCTATCTATTAGATAACTATGCCTATGGGTTGTGTAGCTTATTGCATAAATGACACCCATTGTTAAAATATTTAAATAATCCTAGGCAAATAATGTTTTCAACCATCCGATGTCACAGATGTTTCAAGCTTCTTTTTTATATACGGGAACATTGCCTGGTAAACTTCATACTTCGCACGTAACCCAGAGGAGGGAGAACACCATCTTACCACGCTGCAAACCCAACGTTTTCACGTGAAATAGTATTCACTAGTTATCAAGGTAGGAAAAGTTCTTCATAATATTTATTTCTCTATATTTTAATTTTATTACTCTTAAATTACAAACATGCAATAAGTGACTTAGTTTATGATATTTAAGTTTGCTCATAAGCTTTCAAACTTAATTTTCATTTTAACCCTTAACCTGTTAAGCACGACTGTAATAGCCTTTGCGTTCATTGTAAACCCAAATCACACTGCGAGTAACTCACATAAATGGAATGGTATTAATTCAAAGAAAGAACAGTCAATTATATATATGTAGCTTGTTAAGGGTTAAACAAATAGTACATTAAGACAACTTCAAACAATCTATTAATTCCTTTCAGCCATTATTTTTATTTTAGAATTTGTCACATAAAACATGAGCTGTCGTAGAACAGAAGCAGCTCAACTCTTCGATTTTTCAGAGAATAATAAATTATAGAGCCAGTATATACAATCCGAAACAAGGCTAAAACACTGTGGGAGTGGGTTATTGGGTGGGGTGGGTATAGAAACTAGGGCCGATATAAAATTATTGTTAGAATTTCATAAAAGTTGTAGTAAAATTTGGGGCATGGTGTGATTTTTTTTATCAGTATTTCTGTCATTTTAAAGAAATGTGTGGACGAAAGGTAACTCGGGGAAGGAGGGGATGAGAATCTAGCAATTCTTATTGTGGCCTCATTACATTTGTTTTATTGATATTTCACCTGTTTATCTGCATTTAATCTAAATTATTTTATATGTAAATGATTGCGTTCACATTGAGTTTTTAATATCCAAATAATGAAAGTAAAAAGGAAAACAATACCCCTCCCCAGTCCTCCATATGAGGGGAGCAAATAAACCAATGGGGTGCTGGGAGGAGGCACATTATTGACAATGGTGTAGATTGGATAAAACAGTGTAGATTGGATAAAACAACAAAAACATATGCAAAAACAAACCAAAAAACAAAAACATTCGGGTGGTGGTGATGATGGAGTGCTGGGATGGTTGCTGGTTGGGGGCGAAACAAATTGATCAATTGATAAAACAAAACAACACAATAGAAATAAATTCGTGTGATGATAGAGTGGGGAGATGCCTCAAATATTTACTTATTATTATTGTGTTTTCTCTATAATGGATGTAAAATTGATTTTGTATATTACATATGTATTCGTTAAATGAGTTGTCATATTAAAAAGGCTACGATAATAAACCTTTGGAAAGGCCGAGCACGACACATACGAAATATTGCAGTCTCGGTTTGATTGAGACTGTTCTTGAGCAGTAGAGAAATATGCTAGCTACCGCTCACGCGCTCTTGGCCCGGGTTGAGAAGAACTCAATAGTCATAAAAATCAACAGTACAGAATTTTAACCATCCCGAAGATGGCAAGCATATGGCGGTGGATATAGCAGTATTTGTATCTTGATTTCATCACCTATATCCATCGGCGTATGGTCCCAGGATCTAATACAATTGTATGCCCCGAAGAGCGAAATAAACAAAAAGGAATTTAGTTGTGAGCAGCGGTTATGAAGCCTGCGTATCACAAGTAACAGCCAAAAGACTAAATTAAAAAGCAGACAACATATCCTATGCGTGGGTAAACAATACCCAGAGCCTTTTATCGGCCGGAGTAGTGGAACCACCGAATCGAAAATTAAGTAAGAAAACAAAAGAAATTGAAAATGTACCACCGATCACTAAATATAAGTATCGGACTCGGCAATCTCCAAAGATCGAATGATGAATACCAGTACTGATTGCAAGCGCAATGTAGTAACACATGTAGTGTTTGACAGAGCAGCGCATATTTTCACAAAAAAATGCTAAAGAACAAGTAACAAACTAGTTATAAACATTACAAGCGTCTACGCATTTTAGTTCATAAGAAAGAAACTTGAAAAGAAGCAAAACCTGTACGATAAATTGATGGAGTGGATGACCCGAATAATCTAAATAATAGTGTCCTTATACAAGCATGACTCAATGTTGGTTGATCTAGTATATTTAGTTACTGAGAAACATAAATGCAACAAGAAGCACAACTTGCGAGGCATTGTCTATGTATTGGGAAACTAAGTTGAAGATCACAGTTCTGCTTAGTTGCATAGCGGAATTATTACTGTCTCTATAAGTTCTTCACATGACTGTAAACAAATTGTGAGAGGTTTCATTGAACTCTTTTAAGACGATTATGAGATAGGATGGAGAGATTGAAATTTAAACAAGCCAATCTAAAAATCATTTGATATGTAGTAACAAGACCTCGGTCTGAGGTTGTCTCGCCCACTTCGGAAAACCGTATATGAAATGGTAGGAATATGTAAAAGCAACAAAGTCGATGAAATATGAAAAGTAGGGGAAGGTAAATGGAATGAAGTCAGTGGGTTGTTAGCAAAATTTCGGAAAAAAAAATTGGGAATTGTAGTAATATGGTAAAGTTCACAATATATATAAACTAACCAAGGTTAAGTTTGGTGAAAATAATGCAAAATATGACCTTGATTTTGGTACTTTTTTTTGTCATTCAGCGATGTCCACCAATGGCAACAATGCATATAACCAAGTATCAAACAACGAAATTAAAGTTTAAGAAAAAGTTAACTGACTTTAACTTACCTAACCAAAGTGATGTTTAGGGATAATAACGCAAAATATGACCTTGACCTTGGTATATTTTGACATTCAGCGATATCCAGCAATTCCAACAATACATATGACCAAATATCAAAGAGATAAAGTAAGACAATCACATAAAAGTAACCTAACCAAGGTTAGGTTTTGGGAAAATAACGCAAAATATGGCCTTGACATATACCGCAAAATATGACCTTGACCTTGGTAATTTTTGGCGTTCAGTGATATACACTAATGCCAACTTTACATATGACCAAGTATCAAAGACATACAAAGAAATTAAAGTTATCAGAAAAAGTTAACTGAGGTTTTTTTACCTAACCAAATTGATGTTTAGGGAAAATAACGCAAAATATGACCTTGACCTTGGTGTATTTTGTCGCTCAGCGATGTCCACCAATGCAAACAATACAGATGACCAAGTATCAAAGAAATAAAGTGAGGCAATTACATAAGTTAACTGAGGTTAAGTTACCTAAACAAGGTTAAGTTACCTTTAGAACCAAGGTTAAGTTACCTAACAAAGGTTAAGTTTGGGGAAAATATGAAAAATATGACCTTGATTTTTTGTTGTTCAGTGATGTTCACCAATGTCAACAATAAAGATGACCAAATATCAAACAAAGAAAATGAGGCAATCACTTACAGTTAACTGAGATTAACTTACCTAAGCAAGGTTAAGTTACCTAACAAAAGTAAAGCTTTGGGAAAATAACGCAAACTATGACGTTGACCTTGGTAATCGAAAAAGTGACTGCTATGTCTCGTTACCCGCTATCGTGGGCGAGACAAAAACCTCGACAAAAATCGTTAGTTTTTAAAAATCAAAGGGCTATAACTCCTGCATGATAGGTGTGATCTGGATGGTTATCAAATTTGGCTGAGATATTATGCATATAAACATTGACCCCGGAAGTTTCATCAAGTATAGATTGGATTATAAATGTATAAGTTATCGAGCGGAAACCGCAAAAATCATAAATTTCAAAAATAGAAGTTATATGAAAAAGTATTTTTAAAACAGGATTTCAGTGGTTGCATTTGATTTCAGTATTCAGCTCATTTAAAATGCATTCATCGTTCATTTTGGGTTTTATAAAAACGCACTCAGCAATCAATTTGCATGCATTGTATAAACTGTGCACCGTTCATTCTGTTTATTTGAGGACTAGAATGAAACTGGGTCTGTACATGCAGTTTAAAAATGTTAAATAAGTATTAAATAAATGTAAGAAATATGTATCAATGTAATAATGTTGTTGTTTTTATTTCAGTATGAAGTTTTACATGCAGAGCATTATTGTGCTGGTGGTCCTTGTGATGGTCGCTAACGGCATACAGAACAACAACATTAAAGATCAGGACCTCAATGACCTAGACAGTATTGTAAAAATTGTCAAATTGGTAAAGAGGAATGATGATAGCAGTGGTAGTAGCAGTGAGGACCAGAGCAGTGATAGTAGCAGTGTGGACCAGGACAAAAAAACGAGAAATGTTGACCATAGCAGTGAAAGTAGCAGTGAGGACCAGAGCAGTGATAGTAGCAGTGTGGACCAGAGCAATGATGATAGCAGTGATAGTAGCAGTGAGGTACAGGGCAGAAAAAGGAGAAATGTTGACAATAACAGTGATAGTAGCAGTGAGGACCAGAGCAGTGATAGTAGCAGTGTGGACCAGAGCAGTGATAGTAGCAGTGTGGACCAGAGCAGTGATGATAGCAGTGACAGTAGCAGTGAGGACCAGAGCAGTGATGATAGCAGTGATAGTAGCAGTGAGGTCCAGGACAGAAAAAGGAGAAATGTTGACAATAACAGTGATAGTAGCAGTGAGGACCAGAGCAGTGATAGTAGCAGTGTGGACCAGAGCAGTGATAGTAGCAGTGTGGACCAGAGCAGTGATGATAGCAGTGACAGTAGCAGTGAGGACCAGAGCAGTGATGATAGCAGTGATAGTAGCAGTGAGGTCCAGGACAGAAAAAGGAGAAATGTTGACAATAACAGTGATAGTAGCAGTGAGGACCAGAGCAGTGATAGTAGCAGTGTGGACCAGAGCAGTGATAGTAGCAGTGTGGACCAGAGCAGTGATGATAGCAGTGACAGTAGCAGTGAGGACCAGAGCAGTGATGATAGCAGTGATAGTAGCAGTGAGGTCCAGGACAGAAAAAGGAGAAATGTTGACAATAACAGTGATAGTAGCAATGAGGACCAGAGCAGTGATAGTAGCAGTGAGGACCAGAGCAGTGATAGTAGCAGTGTGGACCAGAGCAATGATGATAGCAGTGATAGTAGCAGTGAGGACCAGGGCAGAGAAAGGAGAAATGTTGACAATAACAGTGATAGTAGCAGTGAGGACCAGAGCAGTGATAGTAGCAATGTGGACCAGAGCAGTGATAGTATCAGTGTGGACCAGAGCAGTGATGATAGCAGTGACAGTAGCAGTGAGGACCAGAGCAGTGATGATAGCAGTGATAGTAGCAGTGAGGTCCAGCACAGAAAAAGGAGAAATGTTGACAATAACAGTGATAGTAGCAGTGAGGACCAGAGCAGTGATAGTAGCAGTGTGGACCAGAGCAGTGATAGTAGCAGTGTGGACCAGAGCAGTGATGATAGCAGTGACAGTAGCAGTGAGGACCAGAGCAGTGATGATAGCAGTGATAGTAGCAGTGAGGTCCAGGACAGAAAAAGGAGAAATGTTGACCATAGCAGTGATAGTAGCAGTGAGGACCAGAGCAGTGATAGTAGCAGTGTGGACCAGAGCAGTGATGATAGCAGTGACAGTAGCAGTGAGGACCAGAGCAGTGATGATAGCAGTGATAGTAGCAGTGAGGTCCAGGACAGAAAAAGGAGAAATGTTGACCATAGCAGTGATAGTAGCAGTGAGGACCAGAGCAGTGATAGTAGTAGTGTGGACCAGAGCAGTGATGATAGCAGTGACAGTAGCAGTGAGGACCAGGACAGAAAAATGAGGAATGATGACCAGAGCAGTGATAGTAGCAATTACCTGGAAAGTGATAGTATCAATGAGGAATAGAGCAGTGATGATAGCAGTGTTGATGATGGCAGTGAGGACCAGGGCAGTTACCAAGACAGTGATGTAAAATCAAATTAACAAAATGACCAAGGCAAGAACAATGAAAACTAATCTATCAATAATCAGTCAAAACTCGTTTTAAATAAACAAAACATCTAACCTGTTTGTTTATTTTTGTAGTTTAATTTTGAACCAATCTATTATAAAAAAACAGTAATTTTGTAATTAACGTTTTCTGAGCAAAACCATTATTAGTGTTCCCAATGATGATTACCTTTGGAATTCAAGGACAGTGGAATCTAGATAGAATATAGATAAATATATTATATGTATTATAAAGTTTGTTTGTTTGTTTGTTTGTTTACGTCAATTTCAACACATGCAAGGTTATATATGACACTTTTCATTGGAAGAACCAGCACTGTACACCTCCCGCCATCCGTAAGAATCGACACTTCTTCACTTACAAGTCGAGATCCCAGTGGGATTCAAACCCATAGTACCACCTGGTTTACACATATAATATGCAACATATATGGTTTACACATATAAGATACAACATTTAAGCAGCCAGTCTACAATGGCTTATGATGCATTATTATATATCATAAAATGTAAGCGGTTCTCACTGACCTAGAAGCCGTCACGTGTGATAAAATAATTTTGACCATTCTGATGGAAAATATGTCAACCCTGCAACAGTTCATTCCGTAACCATGCAATAGTACATTTAGTGTGCAATAGTTCATCTGGGTCATCGAAGAGCTTTTTTTAAAAGAGAAAAGCGTCATGTTACCATGATCGATTATATCGTAGTATGTATGATCAACTTAAATCAATATAATAATTGAATTGAATTGGGTTTTAAGAACCGCCAACGCATATAAGGTTATATGGCGCCTAACAGGATTGAACATGCCAGGCTCATCCTCCATTTACATCGAGATAAAATATGGCGAATGGGCCTAGAACCATCTTACGTGCAGAACGGCAGAGTTGCTGCACATTCTATTGTAGCAACTCAATTTACGTCGGAGCCACGTTTGTTGTTTTGCTGCCACTGCTCTAGTGATTTTAGCGAGATGGCACCTGAAACAATGCAGGTTTCATGATGAAGAACTTTAATGAGCTTGAACAAACAATGATAAAATGAACATGAATTAGTGGGTACTACCCATCAGCCTACCACTCTAACGGGGTCTGCAGTGGCCCTATTCTTTGACCGGGAACCCAATGGGGAAAATAGATATATTAAAGCAACAATTTAATTCCTTATTTTTATGATTTATAATAAACATGTGGCCCAAGAGGGCCTGTGGATGCTCTACTGGCTAAAGATAAAGCTTATATGTAAGGGGCCATAACTCTGTCAAAAATCCGTCAACCGGAACATGGCAATGACATAGGCAACTAGGCTTGATACTGATCATCCCTGCCAAGATTCGTTGAAAGAGGATCAGGAGAACTAGTCTGTACAAAGTTAGTGTATTGAAACCTTTAAGGGGTCATAACTGTGCCAAAATTCATTCAACTGGAACACGGCCACGAATATGCAACTAGGCTTAATACTGATCATCCCTGCCTAGATCATTTGAAATCCGGCCAGGGTATCAGGAAAATTAGTCTGGGCAAAGTTTGTGTATTAAAACCTTAAAAGGGCCATAACTGTGCCCAAACTCATTTAAACAGAACACGGCAATGATAGATGCAACGAGGTTTGGTACTCATCATCCCTGACAAGATTCGTTGAAACACTGCCAGGAGTTCAGAAGAGACTTGTCTAAAAAAAGTAGGTGTATTAAAACCTTTAAAGGGCCATAACTCTGTCAAAAGGCTTTCAACTGGAATACGGCGATGATATAAACTAGGTTTGACACTGATCATTACTGTCAAGTTTCGTTGAAATCCGGCCAAGGGTTTAGGAGAACTATCCCAGAAAAGGTTCCTGTATCAAAAACATTTAAAGGCCATAACCCCGCAAAACTGGGCTTGGTACAGATCATCCCTGCAAAGTGTCGTTGAAATCCGGCCAGGGGTTCAGGAGAACCAGTCAGAACAAAGTTTGCATTACTCTGCCAAAAAGCATTCGACCGGAACAAAGCCATAATAAGCAGTAGACCTGGAACTGATCTTCCCTGAAATGTTTTGTTTAAATCCGGCCAGGGCTTCAGGAGAACTAGTGCAGACAAAGTTTGTGTATTAAAACATTTAAAGGGCTATAACTCCGCCATAATAATACAACCGGAAAATGGTGACGATATGTACAACTAGGCCAATTGAAGGTCCCTTCGTCTTAACGAGAAAAAAACCTAGCTTTTTTAACAGAATCAAGAGTCATAACTCCGGTGTTACTAATCCAATTTTGTTTGTTTTCGAACACGTCAAAGATGTTATTGATAGTAACAATCTGCTACAGCTTGGTAAAAATCGGATGAAAAATGAAGGCACTATTGTCTTAAGTATGCAAAATATAGCATTTTTAACTAAATCAAGCGCCATAACTCCGCTGGTACTGGTCGGAGCTAGCTGGTTTTCGAATTTTTTTTAACTGTCATTGATATTAACAATCCGATAAAGTTTAGTAAAGATCAAAGGAAAAATGAAGGGCCTATCATCTTAACGAGGCAAAATTTAGCATTTGCAACTAAATCAAGGCCCACAACTGCGCTGTTACTGGTCCGATCTAAGCGGATTTTTCCGAGTTATATTTATATTAACGATCTGGTAAAGTTTGGTAAAGATCGGACGAAAGATGAAGGCCCTATCGTCTTAACGACGCAAAATATTGCATTTTTCAATAATTCAAGGGCACATCACTCTGGTGTTTCTAGTCAAATACAACTGGTTTTCGAACTTTTCCGAGCTTTTATTAATATTAACAATCTGGTAAAGTTTTGTAAAGATCAGATGACAATGAAGGCCCTATACGAGGGTCATTCAATAAGTTCTGTCACTAACGCGTTTTAACAATTATTTGCTCGTTGTGAGTGTTGATGTTTGTAACCAAATGAAAGAGAGTTTCAATACCATTCTATTGACGGTAAAATGAATGCTGTATCTTTTGTGTGACGAAAGTTATGGAACAGTTAATACACATCACTTATACATACTGAGGCATTTTCGTTATGAGTTTTTTCAGGTATGTTAATTGTTACTTTTTTAAATGCCTGTTTCTCTTTAAGTACTTGTCAAAGACCTTTGAAATTTCTCATACATTACCAGTTATATCTGTGCATTACAAGATTCAGAATTTAAGCATGGTAGATGAAAAGGCATTGTCTGAGAAATTAACATTTTAAGCTAACGTGTAAAATTAATTTAATGATAAATGGACATTAAATGGAAGGACAGTCTTCTGAAATAGCGTTTTTGGATGATCAGTATTTTCACTAAACATTGTACAAAATTCTACAATAATATATTGAATATGAAATTTAAACACTGAAGGACTAGTATTTGTAAAAAAATATGAAAACATAGTATTTCCGTAAACAAAATGAAGAAAATCAGTGTTCTTTCTGCTAAAATTAAGGGATAAGCATTCACTCGACAATCTTCTTCATGGATTATGGGCGAATAACAACAGATGGCGTACAAGAAAATTTAAAAGCATTGAATTATTCAAATATTTTTTACAACGTTTTGTAACAAGGACATTTTCAGAGATGCCAGTATCCAAAAGGTGTGGTAGGGGGAAATAATGCAGGGGTATAAATAACCGGAAATTTTTCATTTTTGTTGTGGAATTTAAGAGAACGAACCCAGTAGTACTATAAATACACTACTTTATCTCAGTGTAATATCCACTTCAAAGGATATATGCCTAGTGAAAGAACTTTTTGAAGCACCCTCTGTTGTTAGTGGTCCGATCTCGCTGTTTTTCGAACTTGTACGAGCTGGCACTAATATTAACAATATGTATAAGGTTGGTAAAGTTCGGATGCAAAATGCATTATCGTCTTAACGAGGTAAAAGTTAACGGACGGACAACAGGACGACGGACACTCTCCATCCCATAAGCTCTGCTGGGCCTTAGCCAGTAGAGCTGAAAACCTTCTTTAATTCCTCTGTAGTCAATGGTCCGAACTATTTATCAGAGGTAGCGACTACTGACTCTTAAAAGGTATACTTGACTTGGCGGACTATACGCCTTGTGCAACAGTACTCTTCTCGGGTACTGCCTTGTGCAATAGTACCCTTCTCGTGTCAGTAGTCACTCCCCCTGATAAATAGTTAAAACCAAAACCATTGACTTCTGAGGAATTAAATAGTTGTTTACCATCACACAACACAAATCATTAATCAATCATTGCACATGACTTCAATAGCCAATTAATATTAAATGTTATTAACTAAGTGTTTTCGTACTGGCCCAGTTATAGTTCCAAGGACTGTCATATTGGTCCAAGGCCAAGGACAAAAACTCAGACCACATGAAAACACTTAATTAATGACAATTTCATTAAATTACACTACAGTAGAATTGTATTTGACGAAAATTATTTTGACATTTATTTCTAGCGGAGTTACTTTCATTTATAGGTTGGAAAGCGAGTGTGAATGACGTCACTTAACTTGAATGACGTCACTCATCGGCGAGTTTCTTCATATTGGCCTTGTTTTTTCATATTGGCTGACTTACGGTGTATTGGCTGAGTTTGCGTCATATTATGCGTAGAGTTTCTAGTAAAGCAAGGCTATATTGTTTATTAATAATGCATGTTTGATTTTAGTTTGAATTGTGTTTTCAGTAATTTAAGAAGTAGTGATTAGGCACTTACTAAAATCTGCCATAATCTCGTACGACACAAGATAAAACTGCCAAATCTCGTTCTTCAGTTTCTCTTCTCTTTTATTTAAGGCAGAAAGAATATAATGATATCACTACACACAGAAAAATAATTCTATACAGGTTCAGATCTCAGCAAAACTACAACAACTACAGGAAGTGGCATAAAATAGGCCATAGTCAGACTTTTTAAATAACATTTGTCTTCAATTTGAGATTATATACAGAATGTTGCTTTAAGAAATGACAATACGAGTATCTATAGTATTACCAATGAAAGTGGATATGTGAAATTTCAAATATTTTCTACTGTAAGAAATGTTTATTTAGCGTAGTCAAAATTTAGCGCAGTAGACGATTTTCAATGGTCTCTGCCATATTTATAAGCGCAATGATAAATTATCGCTCGCTATAGACTACATTTTAATCGTCAATCCCATATGTTAAATTCCCATAGACTGCTAATTAATATTTCGCGCTGTCGTATGCTGTTGTAATGTCACATCCTGGAGTGACGTCACGAGAGGGCAGCATGTATTTCTAATGTTACCCTCCCAATCGCATCATCTCGGAATCAATGTATTTCTAATGATAAAATCCGACGTCACAGCAAGTTTATAAATATATATTGTTTTCACGTTATGCGTAAATAAATCGGTGAACACTTTATTAGTTTGTATGATTTTTTACGTAATTTTCAACACATGTAAGGTCATATATGACGGTCGATTTTTTGTGGTGGTGGTAGTCCATCCACTTTTCCTGGGTAGAACCAGTACTCTACACGTCCCGACATCCGTAATAATTGACACTTCCTCACTTACAAGTCGAGCTCACTGTGGGATTCGAACCCGCAGTGGGAACACTTTATTAGAATATCTATTATGCTATTTATGGTTTTTTTAAATATTGATTTAATGTGCTTTTTTTTAAAGATATGAATAATAATTTTGTTGATCATAACCTGTTGTTGAAATCAAAACTGCTTAAAAATAAATAAAAGCATCCTCGTTTTTATATAAGAACGAAATGGGCTATTTTACATGTTTGATTTTCCCAAAAACAATTATTTTTTTCGGTATAATAAAATAAGTATCGATCCCAGTGAGAGTGACAAAGGATATTGTCAACCTTCGGAAAAATAATAACCACTGTCACCCTCAACAGAATGTAATATTTATATATTAGCGCTCTACCTTCAGTGCTTCAATTTCGGCAATGTCCGACAATTTCCGATTATTCCAGATCACCCAATTATTCGCGATCGATCATCATCGACTCAGCAGTTTCGATTGCTTTTATTTGTTAATCATGCCTTCAGGCTGTCTACAAAAATAAATATAAAAAGATCGGACAAGGAAAGTAGCATTCAAGGAGGACAGTAAACCACAAAACACAGAAACAAACACGCAAACAGACAAACAAGAAGACAAAAACAATAATAAATGCATACGACATAACAAACACAAAAGGGTTGACAATAGGGCTACCGCCTTGGAACGGTCAGTGGTAAAGTAGGCCACTGGGGATCTTAAACCGGTTCTAGGGTTCACCAAACCTCACACTTACCCTACTGTCATCCCATTAAAACAGGACAGTGTAAATAAAGAAATCCCCGCCACAATCTAATCTCTAACCAACAAGGCAGCATCAAAAGGCTATATAAGTAAAACACAAATATGCTCGTACAAAAAAACAATAGCCTTGAAAGCCACAATGAAGGTACTCAATGACTTGGCAGAAGCCAGAGCAACAAGAGAATAAACCATTAAGGGCTCGACAAGAAAGATCATAGACAAACATCAAACGCCACCGTCCCAATGGGCTTTAGGTAGGCGTCATCATAGGGTCCACAGCCTGTCCGGTCATCGTACAATTAAAGAGGAAAGCATAGTGGCGAACTGTAAAAGGGTCCACCACCAAGCATGCAGTACGTTGCAAAATGATAGGGTCATAACCTTTTTTGATAATCTTAAAAAATGTTTTTAGCCTGGTTCTCTGGCCTCCCACACTGTTTTGCACAGTAGGTCAGGTATTCACTGTCGAATGGCGATTTCTACACATAAAATTCAAGATGGCTGCCCATGTAGAAATCCTATTGAAAATGTAATTATCGACCGATTGAGAGTTATTCTACTTTTTCACTTCTGATATTTCGATGGATTTCATTACGGAAACCTATTTTAAAATGGGCCTTGAACTCATTTTGTTGTGATACATCGTTAATGTTGTCAAACCAACTATGACTCTGTGTGTCACTGTGTGTTGTGTAAAAGATGGGGTGGGGTGAGGGGGGGGGGGGGGGGGGGGTCATTTGTAAACATAGACCGTTCGGGAATTATTCTTAAAGTGTCATGGCGAATATTTTATGGCTTTCATATCGAAAACATATTTTCAAATGAACCATGAGCACGTTTTATTGTGATAGAGCATTATTGTTGTCAAATCATATATGCCTCTTTGTGCGTTGCGTAAAAGATGGGTGGGGTGTCCTTTGTAAACACAGACATTCTAATGTGTCAGTGCTCATGGAAAATATTTTTTGACAGGCAGGCTCTGAATTAATATTGACAGGCCCCGATTTAATTATATAGTAAAATATGGCAAAAAAGGACGTAAGCCCCAACCAGATTTGACAGGCCCCGGGCTTAGGGCTATCCTATTTCGTGAGAACTGTGTGTCATCGCGAATATTTTGATGGATTTCATAACGGAAACTTATATTTTTAAATGGACCCTGTAATGTATTTATTAGAATATATATGTATATATTTTACATTTTACTGCAATTACACTTACACAAAGTTTAAAAGGACACATGGCAATATTGAAGTCTTTATCAATTCACGGATTAAAATCGGCGACCCAAAATAAGCCTCTCAAGTATTGATTTACTAATGATCCAGTATCTGTTTGATGTTAAATCTGCTTGCAAATATTTAAATACAATTTTGAGTTGTTACTTTTCTTCGTTATTCTACCATAGGTTTAAATATATCATTGGTATAATCGACAGTTTATAGTTATGTATGCAAAAATAATTCGCTTCAAACTACATGTATTCTTATAACTAAATCATAATGATTGAACAAATGAAAGTAATGTAGAAAACTAACACGCTTCATACTATTCTTATAATTAATATTAATGATTGAACAAATGCAAAATATGCAGAAAATCTAACGGGATGCCGTTAGGTTTTAACAAATCAAAATTGCTGTGTGTCCCGTTAATGGTAAGTCTCATTGTCACTCTCAAGTCACATAATCTTACATTTGAAATTAAAATGGATTTTCCTATTAATCCATTTGTACTTCAAAATGATGTTTTGCAGAATGTATTGGAAGAGTAGCCAACAGCGTAAACCCAATTAAAGAAATTAGTATTTTTGTTTACTAGCCCGTATTATTATATAATCATTTGGACTATTACAATTTTCATAATTAACTAGACTACGAGATGTCAATTGAAAATAACTCTCGATATCCTCGTGCTTTTTGCTTTATTTTACAGTCCAATGCATTACCTTTTAAATAATATCAAACTTGTTATAATCCGTGCATTAGTTTTGATCGTCATTTTGACTTTTGATTTCAGCTCCCAAATACGGGGTTATATAAAAACACGTTTTAGATTTGGTTTAAGTGCCAGAACATATTCAATGAACTTGGTGATGCTTATGGAACTAATAAAGTGTCGTATGCCACAGTTACACGTGGAATTAAAAATTTAAAAGTGGAATTAATTCAATTGAAGATAAGCCCCGCCCTGGAAGACCATTTAGTGTGGTGACACCCAAAAATAGCCAAAAATAGAAGGAGTTGTTAGCAAAAGATGCTAGATTAACTACTGGTCAGTTAGCTAAGTGCCTAGGCATATCGACCGGATTCGTCTTTAAAATACTGAAGAAAGCTTTGACGGTCTTGACGGTTAGAAGAATTTCTGCTAGATGGATCCCCAGCCTCTTAACGGAAGACCAGAAGAAGCAGCGTGTTTCGCTAGCCCGTAAATTGTTGAAACAATATCCTAAATTTAACCAACGAGCGTTTTCAAACTTAGTGACAGGCGACGAAACTTGGGTACATTATTATGAACCTACCAGGAAAACAAGTAATAACATATGGGCAACGAAAAACACCAGAAGACCATCTGTAGCAAAACGGACCATTAGTGTGAAGAACGTGATTTATGCTATTTTCTTCGATAGTCGCGGGGAAATGGCGCAAGTGGCGATTTCCCGGGGTAGAACAGTAACAGGAACTATGTATATGGACCTTGTATTGAAAAAATTGGAACAGAGGTTAAGAAAACATCGCGCAGCCCTTGGTGTATCACGCATGCCACTGTTACACGATAATGCTCCTGCTCTTAAGTCTGCGACGGTTAACAAGTGTTTGACTGTACTTTGTCACCCTCCGTATTCTCCAGACCTGGCCCCTTGTGACTTTTTTTCCCCGGCATGAAGAAATACTTAGAGGGCCGCCGAAGATTTCGCTCCAGGAATGCGATTGGTTCTGCAATATTCCAGTATCTGGAAGGTGTCCCTAAAAAGGACTATGCACGCGCTTTCCAAAATTGGATTAAAAGGTTGAAATTGTGCATACGTGTAAAGGGAGAGTATTGTGAAGGGATGTTATAACATTGTGTTCATACGATTTGTTATTTTGTGTTTTGTAGTGTAGTTGCATTATATAATGAACGCCCCTCGTATATACAATTTCTAGATTTTTACTAGCCCGAATTAATATTTATTAATATTTACTAGTTTTTCACCTTCGGTCTGGTGCTGATTTCTGTTAACCCTGACTTCCTTTGTAAACTCTGATGATCTGGTTTATACATTGCATTTTGTTTCGGACAAACATTTTTTTTATTTTATTATGTTTAGGTTTCTGTGTTCAAAATTGACCGACAAAGAAAAGGATTGTTTGCAGACATTTGTATTTATTTAATTTCTGATAAAAATAATCTTTGTTCATTTTACGAAAATATTATATAAATGCATGACATATAACTATATGTTGCTAATGTCAGGCGCATGTGTGCCTAAAATCAGTTGATACATTGAATGTTTTTTAATACCTCATCAACGCCAATGTCATGAAGAGCTGCTCCAGAGAGACAGGAAGGATACATTGGAATCTGGAAACTGCCTACAAATCTATTTGGTTTAAATAATATATATTCAAGAAATGTGATGAACAATATGTCAAATAATACATGTGCAGGATTTGAAAACAAGCTTTCGATGAAAACTTATGTAAATTCATGTCCTCAAATATATTTGTTAGTAGGAGTAACAATTACTTGCAGCTTCATACACGTTTAAATCTACATGCCAGCAACATGTTTGTATTTAAAGTTTATTTGGTATTTAACATATTTTTTCAGCACATTTTAAGCTATAAAAGACATTCAGTTTTTAGTGGTTGAGGCTACTACCCTAAACATAGCGTATTCTTGGGTAGAACCAGTATTGTATATGGTACCTCTGCCATCTGTAAGAATCGACACTTCTTCACAAGTCAAACCCCCATTAAGATTCTAACCCACGGCGATGAGATCAGAGATGATTTCAAACTCAGCATCTTTAGTATTCTTTATCTTCTCAACTACGGATGCACTTAGCAAAAGAAAATCTGACACTGAGAATCACCCTGACCTACTTAAACACTTTTTTTATGTGGTTGGCAGTGCTAAGTTGGGCATCCGTGCCACAAGGACACATTTTCTAGTTTTGCAGAGATTTACTCTTTTTCTCCCTCCACACCTACCCGAAGACCAAAGAAACTACAACTTACAAATTCTTCTATTGTACACATTTGTAGACTAAATTATCATTTTTGAGAGAAAAAGGTATTGATCGACAACACTTAAATTAGATTAAACAATTTAAAAAACACGTTTCTATACATTATGCTAAATTTTAGAATTCGTCAGATTTTTTTTATCGACTTCATTAATTGATAGGTATGGTTGGATACAATTATAACATATTCAGTCAGCATGGCGAGCGGACGAGTGGAAATGTCCTGCCCTGTATCATTACAACTGGTATAGGATGTTGGAACCAGCGTCTTTAATCTAATGCACCGTATTTGGAATGGCCTTCCTATGAGCAAAGATGAGATGTCACTACAGAATAACAAGAAGAGAAAGTGTATTTATCCTATGTATATATGTAAATGGTTGTCTATGACTGATATGTATATTTTTCTGTCAGGCATTTACATCCAGCATTGGATAAATACACAAACATCCTTTAACTACTAATATACCATCTGGACCGCTGTGAAAATGGATTTAGATAAACAGCAAAGATGATGTGACCATGTCAACTATAAAAGAGCTGTATCGCAGTGATGTCTCCCTGAAAAAAGAAAAGTATAGCCTTTGCATATTTAAACAATTGTTTCTGATCGATAGTTGTTCAAATCTGTAAGCAGTAGAGTCGTTTCATTTTAAATTTAAAGGGACACATGGCAATTTTGATATTTTTATCACAATTCCTGGCATCTCATTAGTTTGTTCAGTCATTTTTATTAATTACAGTAATCAAATAGTTTTTGTATATTTATAACTATTGGTTATATTGCCCATATATTATATTTAAACCTGTGGTCTAATAGCAGGAACTTAAACTCAAAATTTGATTTCATTATATGTCAAAATGATGCTGGATAAAGAAATTGAGACGCTAATTTCAAAAGTTTTATAAACACTTCAAGACTGCCGTGTGTCCCTTTAAAACAATGACATTGAAGTGTATGCCATTATGAAACTTGTTATCTTACGTGTATTTAGATGATTTTAATTCAACATGTTCAAGGAAAAAATGGGTCAGTTGGGATGAAATTCAAAAAGGTATATGTTATCATTATTTGTGGTGTATAAAATACACTAATCCACTAAATCTTTTAGCAAAATAGAAATTAAACATAGATACATTGTTGTATAATGTTGGTGTCAATCTTTGTGATTTAAATTAGTTTGATAAAGTATGTACATTCAAAATCCCTCTATAGAGAACTAGGATCAGTTCTTGTTGAAGCCATGTGTTATTAAAAGTATTTACCTTGATCGTAAAAGGCTCAAACATACATGTAATATGTTTGTAGGTTATATTTTAGTTACTAGTAATTACTTACAATTGTCATGAAAGTCTGTTCTGTCTTCAACTGATAAGAAAATCCATGAGCAGATGTAAGTGAGGAAACATATTGTAGAAATAGCATGCTTATCGCTAATCACTATCCAATCGCAAATGCAGAACTTAAATACACAGTTGCGAGATGGATAGTTTCATGTGACAGCAAGAGGTCTTGACTGTGTCCCACATCTTTTATGGTCTGGCACAGATGCCGGTTGCTGTTATCACCTAATGAGTATCTGTCTTGGTTTCTTGCTATACTAGGGTATGCAGATGCTAAAAATATATAATGTATAGCAAGTATAGGTACATGTTCATCCTCGCTGTGTATATGGTATTATGAATAAAGAGTTTTTTCCTTTCTATTTCTTTCTACTAATTGTGAACAAAATCAATTTTAATTATCAAAGCAGCCTCATTTCTGAAGAAGGATATGCAGGGTTTTGTATCACTGATTAACACAAAAGTTCAGTTGCACATGGAGTAATGTGTTTCACTTTGTGACTTAACAAACACCCGCTTCTACAATACATGTACATCAACAGTTTCTGAGACATGATTACCTCCATTATATTAGTTTGACAGGTACCAGTATGTCATGAATATAGTAAATTGCTATTGATATCTGTAACTATACTGAAATAGTATAGCTACCTCAGTAAAAGACTAACTTGAAAGCCAATGTTATTGGATACAGCTACATAGTGGTTTAATTACACTAAATCAGCCTGATGTGCTCGCCTGGTGCAGTCGGAAGTAGTTCTGTATTAAAGAGAGCTGATCTTTTGTTTTCTTTAAAAACTTATTTAGTGCAATTTCCTGTTATTCTGGACATGTTGCAGATATTTGAAAAGGGAGTTCATCATGTTGTTGACAGTTTTGATATAATTTTCAGAAGTGAAAGTAGACAGGGTACGACATTGCAAGGGGTAAAAATAGCTTTGACCTTTTACCCGGTGTTGTATACAGCTGAAGAAATGTGTCTAAGAAGGTATAAACACCCTATTTCCTTGCTGATGTTTAATAGCAGACATGTTTATTTACATGATAAAGTAAGTTTCCCAGAATTCTAATCAGATTTAGGGTTTTAACAGGTTGTCAACATTCTAACTTTACTGTGGAAGGGGCATGGAGACTCATTTACGCTATTATAACCTGGTGAATAATTAAATCCTAACCATATGTCCTCGGTAGGTAATATAGTGCTAGTAAAGTAAACAAAGACATTGGGTTCGAGTCTAGATTGAGGCACATTTTTTCAACACCTGTTATACCAACTAAACAATCAATAATCTTTAAAATATTTTGCTAAAACAATTTGTCACTGTTAATAGCATACACTTAGTGACGACACAACTCCCACCTGCTACTGTTCAGATACAGAGGCATACTGTAATATTGAATATACAATATTAAACGCTGTATAATGAACAGACAGCAATAGCATTCATTTAAAAATATTATTATGTGATGACATCCATCAAAATATCCGTCATGACATAGTAAAATAATTCCCGATCAGTCAATGTTTGCAAATGATACCCCACCCATCTGTTACACAACACACACAAAGTGTGACAAAGGGATATCTGAGAGGTAATGACTGTTCAGCAGACGGACATTGTAAACCCTGAACAGCTTGTGAGTTACTCACTGTCATCGATCTCAGTTTACAATGGACGCAAAGGCTATTATAGTCGTGCTTAGTGGGTTAAGACCACATAAAATAGAGTCGCCACGTGCATAATAGCATGCTAGCAATTTGGTTTGCATGCGTAGATGCCATTCGAAAAAGTTTATTAACTCGACTTAAACATTTGAGACTGTCTGTATGGTATTTCTTTTTCTACCTCACTTCACGTTTACTTTCGAACTAGTTCTAGCATTACCATTTTATCGCAATATCATTTTTGCCAGTTTGTCCCAAGTGCTTATCATCCTTCATATTACACCTCAATAATCGATAGCGGATTAGACAGGAAAGTCAGATGAGACTGCGCAAACCATCGACAAATATAATATAACCTTCATAAGTTAAACAGTACGTGAGCAATAATGTATGCAAAATGTATATATTTTTTTGTTTAAAAGGTAAATGTTTGGTTGTGGTAAAAATCCCAACTATTCGTTTATATAGAAAAACATAGAACAATAATAACGTTGAAATGAGTTCGTAAACTTTAATTGCAACGAAACATGTAAAATGTAATATGATATCATTATTGAAGAAATTAAAAGTATTTATCAAAAAAATTGCATTGAATTATATGTTACATATCACTGTTTTACTTATTGTCTCAAACAACTGGATGCAATCTCATTGTGAACATCTAAAATGAAAAAATGAAGATCATATTCTGAATTGTTTATGGCTATAATTGGTGCAATATGTAATGTTATTCCAGCTGATAATGGGGATGATACTCTATTTGATATGATATTGATGATGATGCTTTTGTCGCTGATGCTTATGATGATGACGCGGATGCTTGATGTCGATGATAAAGATGATTATGACGATTATAATGATGATGATAATGCATGTGAATGATGATAATGATGATGATGATAATAATGATGTTGATGATGATGATGATGCATGTGAATGATGATAATGATGATGATGATAATAATGATGTTGATGATGATGATGATGCTAATGATGATAATGATGATGATGATAATGATAAAAATAAGTAGAAAATTCTAACTGGAAATGCAACTTTCACAGAACACAGTATACCCAAACGCGTAATAAGAAAAACATGAATGGCAATGTTAATATATAAATACCATAAAACAATAGCCTAGAAAGTCACAAAGAAGGTACTCGATGATTTGGCAGAAGTCAGAGCAACAAGAGAATAAACCATTGAGGACACCACACGACAAGATTGCAGACAAACATCAAACTCATCGTCCTTTTGGGCTTTAGGTAGACGTCATCATAGGGTCCACAGCTTGTCCGGTCATCGCACAATTAAAGGTGAAAGCATAGTGGTGATCTGTAAATGGGTCCACTGCCAAGCATGCAGTGCGTTGCAAAATGATAGGGTCATAACCTCGTTTGATAAACCTTTTAACAAGTTTAACAAAGATAGTATGAAAGTGATCGTGACTAAGGATCTTACGAAGTTTATAAATCAAGTCACCATAGAAGTCAGGTTGTGATAGTCCTTGTCGCAGAAGAGTTCTTAAATTACCTTTATATTTGGAAAGAATATTAGGGTTACGATGATACAATTTTGCAAAGGTTTTACGAAGTTTATGGTAACGGTAGGCCTGAAGGAGAAGCTTTGTAGTTTACGAATATTAAAGTCATCAAGATGATGATGATGATGATGATGATGATGATGATACTGATGATGACTGACTTACTCATAAATAGTCTATGTGAGAGCTAAAGTTTATCAAATGTAAAAGGGGCTAAAGAATAATTATGTATGGAATAGTATTGTTACAGATAATTATAAAGTAGTTTACCCAATAAATTAAAAGGCCCATATCTTTATCACAACCAACAACTATTAGCACAATCTCTTCGGCTAACTCCAACTACCGGTCATAAAATGATTCAGTAATGTTGTAATTATTATACTGGTGCACTGTAAGGAAAAAAACAAAGCTTACCTTTACATCATTTACAAAACACGCTGCACTATTAAAATTGACTACCGAGTACATAATATTCCAAATGGGTCGTATACAACAAAATCTTGCCGCGGCTGCAACACGTTTCGACAAAAATGAGAAAAATGGTCCCATAGAAGGCATATCAACCAAACGCAATTGCTCCGTAGGTCCGCACTGCACCACAAACAAAGAGCAGTTTTAAATATAGAATGAAAAGGACAATATTATAGACAATGACGAGTGGTGAAGACAGGGTTACCGACGTGGAATGGTCAGTAGACAATACTGGTCAGCTTAAATCGATATTATGTGTACACAAGCTTGCTATAAGCATGTCTTCAGCGCTGAAATTGACAAGACAGAGTAAATAAATGTACACCCCATCAAAAGAAAATATCTTACAATAAAGTCCACATCCAGAGAAATTAGGAAACGATACACGTATATGTTTCTGTAAAAATTATAAAAAACATATACTATAATGAGCCGAAGGGAAAGCAAATCTAGGTTACGACCAGAAAACCGGCGGGACGAGATTTCATACACCAACCTCCCATCAGAGTTTCAGAAGGTGCATTCATCGTCCCACGAGGTTGTCAGGTCATCACACAAGAGACAAGTGAAGCGTAGTGATTGACTGTAGAGGGGTCAATCGCCAATAAATACTGGCAATAGTGATCCTTTGAAGCAACAAACACACCCGACAAAATAAAGTAGCAGAATCGGTTGAATTGAGTCTGTTTATATGAGGTAGTGATGTAATACATTTCATACCCTCTGACACCAGTAAAAGCGGCATTCTACTTCAAATCCACATATACTGGGCTCGTTGGTCCCAAAGGACCAGTAACAATACTCTACTGCTAAAATAAAGTGCGTTATAAGACTAACGAGTCGTATCCTGTTTTTGACGAATTTCCTGAATAATTGGTTTGAAAATCCGTCAGACTCCTTTCATTTCCAAAGTTCATAGACAACATCCCCATAGAAAAAAGGTTGAGAAATTCCTAGTCTCAGAATTAATGTTTTGAGGTTGGTATTGTACTTCTCAAGCAAGTTTTCGTTGCGACTTTGAGAAAGGTATTCTTAGTTTATGACACTTGTTAAACAACTGTACATGAATTAACAGTCAGAAATAAGCATATTGGTAAATTAACTATATTATCATTCAAACTCATGCTGCATTTGGTCTGAAACATTCGACACTTTTTCCTATCATTCTATCATTTTGAAAAAGTAAAAAGACAATTTACACAGAATAATCAGAATATACACTCAGACTGTATAAATTGGCAATCTAAGAGTCTAATATCATATTGTCAATTCGCAAGATTAGGCATAACAAATGATTGTGACTGTACCATCAGCGGCTGGGGACCTACGTGTACGTAAACAACCGTTTATGCTTTAGTACTTTGCTCACCATCTTAACTGTTTTATAGCATGATAAAAACATTAAAAGTGCCCTACATACCAGTAATTAACATGTCGCCAGTACATAGATATCTCCGCCCTATTGTTGATTGCGGAGTATATTGACACTAGGTTATATTATAATACAGCTGCACGTGCTTTATTATACTGTTGCACTTGATATTGATTGTCGGAAGTATACTATTGGTTTGATTGGTTAAAATAGATATATGATTGACAACTGGTGACATGTTACGGTCTCACTACACACTTAGCTCCCTTGCATGTGACTGTAGGACTACACACTTAGCTCCCTTGCATGTGACTGTAGATGATTCTTACACCATACAAAGTAGGGGTTTGTTCTTCGGTTTGAGATATTTTAATAATTGCCCATGGATTTTTTCTTTTCTTGTTGCAGGTGAGAAAACAACAGTGTGAGATTGGACCAGATGTTGTGGACTTTTATCTGCAGCAGTAACTGTATTTTCCCAAAAAAGTACTTTTAGACTGTAAACGCTTGATTCAGAATGGAAAATTGGATTATACTGCCTATGGTCAACACAGTAAAATCAAAGTGTGTAGTGAGACCTTAATTGTATGTTGGTTTAACTGCGGCTTAATTAAAACTGAGGCACCAACAAAGTAAACATATACATCATAAGGCTATTTTTTTAGAAAGTATACATCAAATATGTATTATTAAAAGTTCGTGAAGCAATACTTTTGTGAATGAAATCATAACAGGTGAACTACCACTTTTATTTATAGATTCTAATGAATGTTTACTAAAATCAAAATTGATTAATATTCTGGTTCCACAGCTTGTCTAGATCACACAGTATATCGTCGAGCCTCATCGATTTTCCAGATATAATTTACTATTGTTTTTCTCTTATGCAAAGCAAGCTGACTACGACTATGCTTATATGGCATATTATAGCGAGGAGATGGAGTGTTTCAGAAGCTTAGTGGAATGTCTTTAACAAGGTTGCCGGTACCACTGGGCAGGCGGTAATAATAATAACTGTTGTAGAATTGTCAGAATGGTGTTTCATTTATTTATTCTTGCATGTAATTCATTCTATCTCTGTCGTTCCCGGGCAAGAATATAACCACTGCTTATCAAGGCAAGGGGCAAAATTTCCCAAATTCATGTTAATTTTTGATATGTTCATTAAAAGTCTTCATCATGATATCTGTATTGTTTCAGGCGCTACTTATGTGGAGGCAGATCGTGGCTCGAGCGAAAAAAGTAGTGTGTACAAGAGCGGTTGTAGCAACTCTGCAGTTCTGCAGGTGATAAGGTTCTGGGTTCATTCTGCATATATTTATCTAGATGTAAATGTAGAGTGAGCCTGGAATGTTCATTCCTGTTGGCGCCATATAACATTTAGTGTTGGTGCGCTGTAAAATAACCTCAATTCATTTTCAGTCTATACTGAACCAAACAGCTAACGCACCAGCAGACAGTACCTTTAATATCTCAATAATAACAGTCAATAAATCAAAACAAATTTCATTCTGAACGAGACAAATAGCTTGTCAATAACGACTGCAAATTAAAACAAATCATTCAAATCTCCTGTCTCCAACGGTACCAGTCGGAATATAATAAGTTCATACATTAAAGGTATTGTCTATTGGTGCGTAGCTGTTTAGTTCAGTATATATATTGAGTGTGTGTGCGTGTGTGTGTGTGGGTGTGTGCGTGTATGCGTGTGTGTGTGATTCAGATATAATAGTTCGTTAAAACAATTTGTCGTCTATCGCCTAATTGATATAATATCATCATTAAACCGAGTCTGGTACATTCTTCTATTGCGTTCGTTGCTTCCGAAGGATTTGCTTAACTTTATTTATTGACATTCACACTACTGTTCGCTTAGTTCAGTGTGGTGGCCCGACAATAAGTTATTACTTTCTGATCATTTGGGAACATAGAGCCCATTCACAATGACTTTAAAGCAGACAACCGCTTAAGCAGGTGCATGGAGGCTTGATATGTGTTATCATATTACTATTCAGTAACAGACTCAATAAACCCGCGTCTGCTTCTTTCTTCTCTTGTTTGTATTCGGTTTAGCCAAAGGATCCCGTTTTCTCTATTTCTTAATAAAAAATTGGTTTTATTATTCGTCCACTGTATATTTGACTGCAAGTACTGCCCTAACTCATACAGTCATGTAGAAAAAACTCGACTTAACATTGATTGGTGTCTTGTTTTTCTTTAGAGATTGTCCTACTGTGTACTATTGCTAGTGCTTCGTATAATATGATGAGACTTACAGAAATTTCATCTCGTTTTGCTCAGGTGAAACACAACCAGTTATGCAACGTACAGAAATTCGTCTAAAACTTTCCCGCTTCTAACCGAAATTTGGAAATAAGATCAGGGTTACGATGATGCAATTTTGCAAACGTTTTACGAAGTTTATGGTAACGGTAGCCCTGATGGAGAAGCTTTTTAGTTATACAAAGAAATATAAAAATATCGGACATTCAAGGACGACAGTCAACCACAAAATACAAAAACAAACACGCAAACAGACAAACGAGAAGGCAAAAGTCATACAAAACGCAAACGACATCACAAACACAAAAGGGTTGACAATAGGGCTACCGCCTTGGAACGGCCAGTGGCAACAAAGGCCACTGGGGGGTTAAACCGGTTCTAGGGTGCAACAAGACCCACACTTACCCTACTGTCAACCCATTAATACAGGACAGTGTAAATAAAGAAATCCCCGCCATGATCTAATCTCTAACCAACAAGGCAGCATCAATAGGCAATATAAGTAAAACACAAATATGCTCGTGTAAATATAATACAAACAAAACAATAGCCTAGAAAGCCACAATGAAGGTACTCAATGACTTGGCAGAAGCCAGAGCAACAAGAGAATAAACCATTAAGGGCACGACAGGAACGATCATAGACAAACATCAAACGCCACCGTCTCAATGGGCTTTAGGTAGGCGACATCATAGGGTCCACAGCCTGTCCGGTCATCGTACAATTAAAGAGGAAAGCATAGTGGCGAAATATAAAAGGGTCTACCACCAAGCATGCAGTACGTTGTAAAATGATAGGGTCATAAACTCTTTTGATAAACGTTTTAACAAGTTTAACAGAGATAGTATGAAAGTGATCATGACCAAGAATATTACGAAGTTTATAAATCACATCACCATAGAAGTCAGGTTGTGATAGTCCTTGTCGCCAGAAGAGTCCTTAAATTACTTTTATATTTGGAAACAATATCAGGGTTACGATAATAAAATTTTGCAAAGGTTTTACGAAGTTTATGGTAACGGTAACCGTGATTGAGTAGCTTTTTAGTTATACAAAGATTACGAATATTAAAGTCCTCAACTCGAGTACAAGCTCTTGAAAAACGAATAAGTTGAGACACTTACACCCCATAAGAAGTTGCTCGGGGAACATCATGGCCAAGTGGGGGTAATTGACAATGTCAAATTTAAAATCATCTCTCTTGTCATAGATTTTGCTAATTATTTGACTATTTTCAATCGAGAGATCTAAATCAAGAAAAGAAGTGTTATTATCAGACATATTAGCTTTATTAAGCTGAAGTTCTTTAGGATAAATATCATCAACCATAGTTGGAAAGAAAGGGTTGTCAATGTTCAGTATGTCATCCAGATACCGAGAGGTGTCATTAAAAGCTTCAATAACATCTGCCTGGGTATCTGGTGAAAGACTCAACATGAAATCCCTTTCATAGCAAAATAAAAACAAATCTGCGACAAGTGGTGCACAGTTCGTACCCATAGGGATACCAACAACTTTTCTATAAACGGTGGTACCATACCTGACGAAAATAATATCTAGTATAAATGTCCAAACTGCCGTTAGTAAAAAACGCTTTAATATTATTACAAGCCAAAAATGTAGTATTTTCTCTAGCGAATGTTTGTTTGAATAAGAGAAATTAGCTTGTCATTAATAAGATGATGTGGTAAGGTTGTATATAGTGTAGAGAAGTCATAAGTACTTATTGATGAAACTTGACCTTTATCGAAAGTTTTATCAAGAATGTCTCCTGATTTTTTTATAGACCAAAACAAATTAATCCCAGAGTATTCATAAGTTTTATCACAATATAGTTTAACGTGATCTTTAACGGCAGTAAGAAAATAAGTAAAAGTTTGGAGATGTTTGTTGTGGTGCAGGCACTAGAACTAGAAATAAAGCGAGCCGTATACGGATTTTTATGCAATTTTGGAATCCAGAACATGGTAGGCAGTTTATTTTGCTTATCGTTTACACCAGCCTTGAAAGTAGTGCACCGAGTGATATGTGCGGAAACAACATCATCGTCAGTAGAATTAACAGAAGTATACGAATTGGTGCTGCCGAGTTCCAGTGATAAAACATTGACATAATGTAGGCGTCAAACAATAATTACATTATTAGCTGCTTTATCTGCAGGAACTATAACAAATTTATTATGAAATTCCTGAATTTCCTATTTTAAATTACGAAAGGAAAATCTAGGTCTCGGAGGTAGTAAAGAGGGGTTAGGATTATAAAATTTAATACGTGCATCTATAATTTTAAGAATTGACTTTTTCCAAGTAGAAAGCGTTTGGGTCCGCATGTTCTCTACGACACCATTTTATACTAAAATCTTCAATGGAGTGGGCGATCTGGGCACGACAGGCATTAAAATCAATAGTTGAAGGTAATCTATATTTAGGACCTTTCGAAAACAAATGCCGAATACGTTTATCAACAATATCAAAATTACCAGTGATGACATGACCTGCTTGAGCATAGCAAAATTTTGATGTGTTGCATTCACATTCCTTAGGAGTATTATATACTATATCAACGTCGGAAACTATTTTGTTGTAGTTGAAAATAATATTTTTTAATAGGCTTTTTATACTTATAACAAATTACAGGACTTTCGGAATGTTTGAAATATTTGGGATATAATCAACTACATGAGTATCCAGAAAAATACTAGGCATGTCAATGAAATCAATACCTTTATTAATATATAGTAGTTTTAGAAAATGCCTGACGTGATCAGACTCCTTGTCAATATGGGATCGAAGAACATGTCGTGTGTAGCTTTGAACTATGAAAGCAGTGTTATACAAGGGATCTGTACGAATGAAAATTTTGTCAGCTTCCTCGTCGATCGACTTTAGTGAATAAATAGACAAAGAGGTAAGCCGTGAAAGCATAGAGTGCTTTCCAGACTGTTTAAAAATAGTATGTAAGTCAGCGATAGAAATAATTACACGCGATTTACGTTCGATGTTACCATTACGCCTAAGACCATGAGACCATAGACTTACGCTTTCGAATAGAAAATATAGAAAAAATGTCAATAATAGGATCTTTAGAAATATTTCCTTCTTGATAAATATTGTCATTAAGGCCGAGTGGATAAGGTGTCTGTAAGCTTTTCATCCACTTAAGTTCTGCAGTATGTCTAGCTTTTATTTTAAAGCTTTTAGTAGCATCCGTATCAAAAAATATATATTCAACCGGTTGAACAGTTACGTAATTAAAATTATGACTCGACTGACGAAAGTGTTGGTACAAGTAATTTTTTAATTTTTTAGGATTACTTGCATTATATTTGTGTTCACGAAATCGAACTTTTAAGGATATGTTTGTCCAAAATATTGTATACCGCAACGTGGTGCATTTCAAGTCAGAACATAAATGACGCGAGTAGTACGTCAATCAACATTTGAAGCTAGACATACATTAAACAATCTACCATTAACAGCTGATTTAATGGTGGACTTGCACGATAAATAATTGCAACACCTGCACCTCTTAGCATTGCACTTATAAATAAAGGGAAACACCCTGCGTCTTGAATGAACTAAATGATTTCTGAAAGGAGATTTTATATGGTTTTTCCTCAAAACAGGTGATCCTAGAGGAGTTACGGAAACTTTTGAGCCATTATTAAAAATCCTAGTAATATTATTAGAAGGAACATGAAACGAGGTTTCCGAATGAAGATTTAAAGGTGTAAGGCGTACATATGGGATAGTTCTAAGAAATGAAGTTATGTTGTGGAATGTGTATTGATGACGCAGAGTGTAACCGAAGAGGTGAAAGATTTATTTTTAAAGTTTTAACTAAAAAAAGAAATATAAAAAGATCGGACAGGGAAAGTAGCATTCAAGGAGGACACTCAACCACAAAACACAGAAACAAACACGCAAACAGACAAACAAGAAGGCAAAAGCAATAATAAATGCAAACGACATCACAAACACAAAAGGGTTGACAATAGGGCTACCGCCTTGGAACTGTCAGTGGCAAAGTAGGCCACTGGGGGTTTAAACCGGTTCTAGGGTGCACCAAACCTCACACTTACCCTGCTGTCATCCCATTAAAACAGGACAGTGTAAATAAAGAAATCCCCGCCATGATCTAATCTCTAATTGTTTTTATGGAGAGTAATACCATTTTGTGAAAAACGAAATAAGGGCCAATACGTATTTATTAGAGATACGAAATAGAATCGTATCAAAGATCCATAAGAAATAATATTACAATAACGGACTGTTAAAAGAGGTCCAAAACTCAAGTCAGTGTCTAATACAAGATAATGAGGAAAGTTAAGGAAAATCCTAATAAAATGGGCCAAAATGTCGATGAGCACAAAACCTTCAACGCGGTATATGAAACACACGTGTTTAAGGAAAACTGGATCAATGAATGTCATACAATCCCTGTAGGATGTAAAAATAACAATATTGATTGGATGTACGGGGAGACTTTTTACGGTCGCCACGAGGCACAAACAACGCTATTGTGCATACAAAGAAATATAAAAATATCAGACAGGGAAAGCAGCATTCAAGGACGACAGTCAACCACAAAACACAAAAAGAAATACGCAAACAGACAAACGAGAAGGCAAAAGTAATACAAAATGCAAACGGCATCACAAACAAAAAAGGGTTAACAATAGGGCTACCGCATTGGAACGGTCAGTGGCAACAAAGGCCACTGGGAGTTTAAACCGGTTCTAGGGTGCACCAAACCTCACACTTACCCTACTGTGAACCCATTAATACAGGACAGTGTAATAAAAAAATCCCCGCCATGATCTAATCTCTAACCAACAAGGCAGCATCAATAGGCAATATAAGTGAATAAAGAAATCCCAGCCCTGATCTAATGTCTAACCAACAAGGCAGCATCAAAAGGCAATATAAGTAAATAAAGAAATCCCTGCCATGATCTAATCTCTAACCAACAAGGCAGCATCAATAGGCAGTATAAGTAAATAAAGAAATCCTAGCCAGTTATCTAATCTCTAACTAACAAGGCAGCATCAATAGGCAATATAAGTAAATAAATAAATCCCCGCCATGATCTAATCTCTAACCAACAAGGCAGCATCAATAGGCAATATATGTAAATAAAGAAATCCCCGCCATGATCTAATCTCTAACCAACAAGGCAGCATCAATAGGCAATATAAGTAAATAAAGTAATCCCCGCCATGATCTAATCTCTAACCAACAAGGCAGCATCAATAGGCAATATAAATAAATAAAGAAATCCCCGCCATGATCTAATCTTTAACCAACATGGCAGCATCAATAGGCAATATAAGTATATAAAGAAGATTACGAATATTAAATACCTCAACTCGAGTACAAGCTCTAGAAAAACGAAATACTGGAGACACATAGACCCCATAAAAAGTTGCTCGGGGAAAATCCCCATCTAAGTTATTAATATCAAATTACAATCATCTCTCTTGTGACAGATTTTGCTAATTATTTCACCATTTTCTATGAAGAGATGTAAATCGAGAAAAGAAGAGATAGTATCAGACATATTAGCTTTTTTAAGTTGAGTTCTTTAGGGTATATATTATTAACCATAGTAAAAATGAAAGGGTTGTCAATGTCCAATATGTCATCCAGAAACCGAGAGGTGTCATTAAAGGCTTCAATAACATCTGCCAGGGTATCTGGTGAATACGCAACATGAAATTTCTTTCATAGCAATATAAAACAAATCTGAGACAAGTGGTGCACAGTTCGTACCCATAGGAATACAAACAAGTTGTCTATAAAAGGTCGTTCCATACCTGACGAAAATATTATCTAATGGGAAGATGAGTGATTCTCAAATTTCTTGGCAAGTCAACATAGTGTAATTTTCTAAGCTGCCGTTAGTAAAAACGCTTTAATATGAGTACAGGCCAAACATGTAGTATTTTGCCTGGCGAATGTTTTTTTGAATAAGAGCAATAAGCTTGTCCTTAATAAGGTGATGTGTCAAGGTTGTATATAGTGTAGAGAATTCATAAGTGCTTATAGATGAAACTTGACGTTTATTGCATATTTTATCAAGAACGTATCCTGAATTTTTTATAGACCAAAACAAACTAATCCCAGAGTTTTCATCAGTTTGGATATGTTTGTGGTGGTGCAGGCACTAGCATTCGAAATACAGCGGGCCTTATACAGATTTTTATGCAATTTAGGAATCCAGTACATAATTGGCAGTTGGTTTTATTTTTCGTCTACCGCAGCCTTGAAAGTAGTGCACCGAGTGATATGTGTGGAAACAACATCATCCTCAGTAAATTGGACTGGAGTATACGAATTAGTGCTACTGAGTTCGATAAAACATTGACGTGATGTAATGTAGGCTTCAATAATAATACTACTACTATACAAATACAGAGATAGTCTAGTAACCTAATATTATCCGCCCAACTGCTGTATAACTATTATGCTAGTGACTACACGCGATATTATTCGATGACTTAAAAAGTCAGAAATCAGCCATTTAAACTACAAATATACACAATATTTTCTATGTTTAATACATTATCAAAATAATGTATTTTGCATTTATTATCGCTATAAATATACTTAAACGCCGAAAACATTTTTTACCAAGTTACTTACCCTGACAAACTATCCTCCATTTGTATTTTGACGGCAGCAGACGTAAACTGTACATTTCCATTGTTTTTTCATTTAAATTATGTTATTTTAAACTGTTGCATGATAAAACAAAATACATGGTTATTAACTTAGAATTTCAGTTGTATTTTGGGTCGTGTCGAAAAATGACGAATACTCGCAAGAGGCTCGCATTTATCACTTTTCTTACACTCAGCAGGATATAGCTGAACTTCTAGTTTACTAACCATGTACTTCTTATATATTACTTTAAGTAATTCTTTGGAAAGGGTTAGTGGTTGGCATGGGTAAGCGTTACGGATGGATGTACAATTACTAACGGCAATCAATAATACTACCCTTTTATTAAAAATATTAGCTTAGCCTTAACGTATTATATTGATTTGGAAAATACAACAATACAGGCAAGGCATCTTGAACAGGAGTAATTGGTTATTCGTATTGTTAATTTGTTGTATTTTCGCCTACCTTCATATTTCTCTTTTGCATTTCGCAATACAGAATACAGCGAGTATATATCTAAAAAGGAGTACTGGTAATATTTATACACGTAGCTCAGACGTTTTAAAAAAAAAGTCACATTATACCCGTATTAAGACAATTATCCCTGCTTAAACTTCTTATGTGGTATATGTTCTAAGGGTATTCCTTTTTCCAGAGCTTGTAGTCGAATTGGACATTCACTCTAGCGTTCCGTTTAGCAGTGTGGCGGTTGTAAAAAGTCTCCCAACGAGCCCAATATATGTGGTTTTGAAGTAGAATACCGCTTAAGTCGGTGCTAGTGGGCGTGAGAGGTGTTGCTTATTTCATTACTTCTCATGAACAGACTCAATAAAACCGAGTCTGCTTCTTTATTCTCTTAATTGTGTTTTTTGCTCACAAAATATCAGTATTTGTTTGTATAACTAAAACGCTACTCCACCAGTGCTGCCGTTACCATAAACATCGAGAAACTGTTGACCAATTGTATTATCATGGCCCTGATCTACTATCAAAATACAAAAATAACTTAAAAACGATAATTCGACAAGAACCTTCTCAACCTGACTTCTATGGTGACGTGATTTATATACATGGTCATTTATGTGTTCTACTTTAATGCCTATTGATGCTGCCTTGTTTGTTAGAGATTATAACCAGGCGAGGATATCTTTATTTACACTGTCCCGTTTACTGGGATGCCAATATGGCAAGAGTGAGATTTGGTGCACCCTAGAACCTTGTTTAAACTCCATGCCTGCCTTTTTGCCACTGACCGTTCCAAGTCGGTAGCCCTTTTGTCAACCCTTTTTGTGTCTGTGATATCTTACTTTGGCCATTATTCATCTTTAAAGTTGTTCTTTGTTTCTGTGTGTGTTTGTGGTTGACTGTCATCCTCCTTGAATGCTGCTTGTCCTGTTCGACTCTACTTATACATACCCACGGCAGTTCAATATGACCGACCATTTATCCTCTGTTTTCATTTTCTGCTGATTAAGGTTTTCTAATTATATTGCGCACTGAGTTAAATATCGCTTAAGATATTCATCGTAACTAAGATTAATTTAGATGAATAAACGTATTAAACTCAAAATTCAAGTGCGGGGATCAAATTATCCGTATCGTTTAATAAATATATGCAATCCGAATTGTCGTTCCGTATTTGTTCAATCTGAGTGGAGATTTGGGCAGAATTTGTGTTTCTCAAGAATGTAATTTTGAAGTAACTAAGTCAGCACGGTTGGGGTCGTGAGAGATGCTGCCATCACCTTTTCAGTATTTATTGACATTCACACTAGCGTTTATTTAGTGCTGTTTGGCGGCTGAAATGTCTACATATCAGTAAATGTTATTATTTACGGGTCCTTTTCTTTAATAAAAATGGTTTAATAAACTTAAATCTTTACAGATTACAGATTACATAAATAAGTAAGTAAGTAAGTAAGTAAGTGAGTAAGTAAGTGAATGTGAGTGAATGAGTGAGTGGGTGGGTGGGTGGTTGGGTTTTGAGTGAGTGAGTGAGTGAGTGTATGTGTGAGTGAGTGAGTGAATGAGTGATGTGGGGTGTGTGAGTGAGTGCGTGAGTGAGTGAGTGAGTGAGTTTGTGAATGAGTGAGTGAGTGAGTGAGCGAATGAGTGATGTGGGGTGTGCGAGTGAGTGAGTGCGTGAGTGAGTGAGTGAGTGAGTGAGTGAGTGAGTGAGTGAGTGAGTGAGTGAGTGAGTGAGTGAGTGAGTGAGTGAGTGAGTGAGTGAGTGAGTGAGTGAGTGAGTGAGTGAGTGAGTGAGTGAGTCGGTGGGTTTTGGGCGGGTGATATGCGTGGTGGGATTTGAGTGAGTGGGTGGTTGGGTTTGTTGGTGGGTGGGTGGGTGGGTGGGTAGGTGTGTGGGTGGCTGAGTCAGTGCGTGTTTGGGTGGGTGGCTGAATGAGTGGTCGGTCGGTCGTGATTTTAGCTCGTTTTGTAGGCCGTTAACAATTTAATAAAAAAGTTCAGCTGAAATTACGTTATTTAAGAAAACTTGGCCCTCGAAAGTCTCTTTAAGCTGTGTGCTGTCGTCGCCACTTATCATCTATAAAGATAGCCCCGATTAACGTAGACCGAAATAAAAGATCATTCCAAACGACTCTAAAATCTAATTAAAAGATTTTAAATATATTTCGCATGCATGTTTTTTTTTGTATATTTTACTATAATTTGTTCTGACCTGATTTACCTCAAATGAGCTACTCATATACAGATATTTGCTTACCTCTGTGTCGTATATATTAGTTTTATCTATGGAACGTCATAATTTATTTACACCTGTATTTCTCAAATTAAATTCTTTACTCGGGATTATAGTTATGCTTTTGCCTTACAGTTGTGGTCATTTCTCCAACAGATACAACAGATAATACCCTGTGTAAGTGAATCGCAGCGAATGCATTTGAGAACTTTCAAAACACCTCTATGAAAACAGTCAAAGTTATATCGTACTTTTAATCGTATTTCGGAATCATTTATGTGTATATATCACTTTATTTTTACTTCATCAAATACTACAGTCAAAATTGATTACTGTGAAAATCTGTTTTAATTAGGTAATATATTGGGGCTATCGCGCCATTAGTTTCAATGTTGCTTGTAAGAATTATTGAAACCATATACATTATGTGTGTATAAAGTCCTCCGATATAAATAAAGTTAAAAGGAAAGTCACTGAGTATTTTCGTCGTGTATTTCTAAGATTTTGGTATAATATTCATTTGTGTTTTTACTTAAATACTTATAAATACTGATTAGTGTGTTAGAGGAGATTGTCTAGTAGAGACTTTTTAATTGAAGCTGTCCCGTTATATTGTCTAGTAGAGACGTTTTAACTGAAGCTGTCCCGTTATATTGGATGACTATAGAGTAAGAGAGAGGTTGATGCTGCCTTGTTTGCTAACGAATATAAGTAGGAGGTGATTTCTTTATTTACCCTGTGACATTTAATTGCAATGACAATACGCATGAGTGATGCTTGGTTCTCCCTAGCGCCACAGCGGTGTTTTTTGTCAATTGTCAATCCGTTTGTGCTTATGATGTCACATGTCTTGTTTCTTTTTAACATGTTCATTTTGCTTGTGATAATGCGCGTCTTTGGTTGACTGTGTTCTGTGGAAGCTACATGTCCTGTTCGACTTTTATATCTACTTTGAGTGTAACCAAGAACCTGGTTTCAACCCCAGGCACAGGCGGACAGAATGCGGAAGCCCTATTATCAACCATTGTATGTTTGGGATATCAATTACCTACTTCTCTTGCAATTATCCTTTTAATTGGTGTTTGTTTCGAGGTATTATTTTGTTTGACAGTTGTCCTTGAATGCTACATTTCCTGTTTTACGTTTATATCCACTTGCGATAAAGAATAGCTTTTAGTAAGGCGCAACTAGTTTTAATCATAGTAGGTAACAAGGAACTCAAAATTAAATTCTAGTAATTCCTTTATTGAGACAGTAAAATACATATAATTTATATGAAGATAATATTAGTAGTATAGATAGTGAGGGTACCAGACCAGTTTCCCTCCCGCGGGGAACGAGAAAAACTAATGAAATATGCGAGTGGGGGACTCAGGCGTAACTCTCATGTGCACCAAGATCTAATGTAAGTCACGCCTAAATCAACACCGACATATTTTATTAGTTTTCTCAAGCATCCCGCTCAGGGAAACTCGCCTGATACCCTCACTATCTATATTACTAATCAATCCGGTTGTCATTTTAATAACATAACATTTGCAACTCGTTAAGCAAAGTCAGACGGAACCGGGCAATAGTCTTCATCATCGCTCTGCATATCATTTTTTACCATGGAGTATTTTATTTTTCTACACTTTGCTATTTTGTATTTCAGTTCAAGAAGCTCTTCTCTGTTTCCGGCCATCTCACGTTCATAATTATCCATTTCAAACAGCAATCGCCTTTTTTTGGTGTCCATAAAATCATCACGGACTACCTCATATTCTACTTGGAGTTGTTAACCTCTCATCAATTCTCTTCTATATTTATCTTTTAAATGGTTAAGTTTTCTGCAAACCTTTTCTAATCTATGTTGTTCCATTATATAGTAATACTATATATAATTATGTTTAAACCCTTGAATGCTACTCAACTATTACAATTAACTGTATGCTAACGTATCTTGTCCGTTATCTAGTATGTACCGTTTATCATCATAAGCTGATAAAAAATATATATTTATTGCATAGCTGCTAATGTTATGCTTTTGCGATCTAGTAACTTTCATCTCATCATGCTCATGGTGAGCTTCTGTTGCCGTAAACAAAATATTTTGTAATCGTAATGTGCTATCTGTTTTTTAACATCGCACTTTTTAACACCCTTACCTTTCTTTGTACTAACCTCATTATCTAGCACATACGAATATAGTTTACTTCGCAACCCAACAAATTCAACAATGGGTATTCCACAAGTTTCATCTTTCATCTTGCCAATAACCTTTTTATTATCATTAAAATGGTACTGACTTTTTGGATCATAATCACAATTATCAAACAGTTCTTTATCCTTGTAAAAGTCCGCAAACACATCATTTGTTTTTATTTCATAACACAAGGAATCTGTATCAGTAAATAATAACTTAGCTTTTCTATCATATTTGTGTTTGATATAGTTGTAATGGAAATCATACATCAAATATTTTGACAAGTCTAAAATACACATGCGAACATAACAAGAACGATTTAAAACTAATCGTTCTTTTATTCTGTTTATGGCAAATAAATGTTCATTAAACATTTTACAAGTCATAAATGAAGGTCTTTCCGCATATTTTAAAATGACCTCCTCATCGTGAGTTAATTTAACATTAATTCTTTTTCTCAAGTTTTCCATAGTTTTACCAAAAACTGAATTGTTCATCGGCTTGAAGAAATCCTTTTCAAAAGCATTTTTACCAACTGTTCTCTTGGCAGTATTAAAGTCTATGTATGTCTTTAACCACTCTGATTCGTCAAACTGTAGTATTCGGTGTATTTTTGTTACCTTCAATCCAAGCTTTTTATACAATTCTAAGTTTCTAAAATGCACAATAGACTTTTCTTTATTTTTTATTGTCGTGACAAGTTTATTAACATTACAATGTCCTAAATTAAACTTTTGTTTTCAATTTTTACAATAGTCTGACAACCACTCATCTTTTATGTTTAAACTTTCCGGGGCGAGAGGATAATCATTATGTAAGTCTTGCAGTTTCTCAGGATACGTAATATCACACTCAACAATGTAATTTGATTTTCCTTTTTCAAACTTATCAACCCACTTGAAGTTGCCAGTAGAAAACGGTTGACACATAGCCCACCCATACAAGTTATTAGCATCGAGATATATTTTGTACTTGTTTTTTTTTTCTTGTCATAGTTTTTCATATATTTATTGTTAGCCTGTGAATATCTGTTTGCAATATAACTCGTACCGCCTCTTAATCCTTTTCCACAAACAAATATTGATCAATATCAGTTGGATACCAGTCATCTTAAGGCATGCATCCCAAGCTAAACCAGGACTACTGAAGTAATGACAAGGATCTAATTTATAATACTCAATGCACATTTTTCTAAGGTTTTCAGAAACATCTGTCAGCAACAGCACATCAGTCTTAAGATACAAATCATGATATTCTCCCATATTTTTAATCTTAATTGTTTTCCATATTTTTTTAGCGTGTTCATAATCTGCATCTGAAATGTGCTCATCATTTAATTGAGAATAAAAGCTATCTTTGTCAGGTAACTTAGTATCCTTGAAGCGTTCAAAACTGTTCATATCATAATCATAAGGATAAACGCCTTTTCGTTTGATTAATTCTAGCTTGTCGCATGAGTGTTCCTGAGAGGTGTATTGAAACGAAGGGATGTTTTTTACTAAATTTTCTAATGATTGAGACATAAACTGAAAACTGTCAATAAACACCAAACTTTATCCTAACATAAAAGTCATGTACTTCTCCATGTTATTCGGTATAACATTTATGTTTTGTTTAAACTTTCCAATGTGTTGCATTATAAAGTGGGAATCATATCCTCTCAAGTTATAAAACACAACAGGTATTTTTCTAGTCAACCTGAAATTAATATTACATATGTCATGAGCGCTTCCTCTATACTTTCCAGTCAGTATATGGCAATGGCCTCTAACTTTTCTGATGGAGTTTTTTGTATGCTACTGTATAACCCGCGTCACCTTTTTTGAGAGTTGTTGCAAAACCATTACCACAAATATGACATGATTTAGATTTTTGGAATCCAGCTTCTTCTTCCTGTGACATTACTAGATCTTTTTTAAAGTTTGCATTCATAGTTTTTTACACCACTTTTCTTCTTCCATCATTTTCTCTAAAAACTTGTAAACAACATTTGGTCCTCTATACGTTACAACTGGTTGTTCATATTGATCATCATAACAACAAACAACCTTATACCCATAACTGCAATCAGTATGCTTTTGATATGCTTCAGCATGTGATTTTTAGGATTATTTGATACTGAAGAAATACTTTCGGTTACTGCTTCAAAATCAGCATATATAACAAACGGAACCATTAGCTGTCTGTCGTAGTTTTTAAACTTAACTTTTTCATCTTTGTTTGGCATCTCTTATGCTTGCTTACCATTAAGTGAAAGACAACAGGTTTTTGTTTTTACAGAACTCTTTCTAATTTTTAAGCACTGCAAGCATGTTTTACAAAACCATTTTTTATTCGAATGTAATGTTTGATTAAACATTAACCTGTTAAAATCTTTTATCCACACATAATGATTTTTTTCTTCTTCGGTGATTAAAACCATATCACATGTTTTTTCTGCTTTATTTTTTGATATGTGCAAAGGGTATACTTAATTATCTCCATACCCAAATATGTTAAAACAAATGTTGTTTTGTTTTTCTATTTTTGGGATTTGTTTGATAGTAACAGGAAATGTAATTCCTTTATAATCAAGATCACCAATATGCTTTTTATACTTTGTTATCCTTTGTGGTTTATTATTGACAGGAAATTCATAAGCCAAATGGCACCATCTGAAGCATTCGTTATCTTTTTCATTTTTTATATTTATTAATCCTTTTTTAGAATTAGCAAGTTCTTTTGGTAAATCCAAATAAGAGATACCCCGTAAAGGCTTATACTTTATTCGATTTATATAGTGTGCGTCTAGTGTCTCAATTAACCAACCACTTCCCAACTGAATCCAATTTCCAATTCTATTGATAATTTCTTCCCGTGCTTTGTCTAATGCTTCTGATATTTGATTTTTGTTTAATATTATTACAGCCTTCGAGGCAAAGTAAGCTGTTTTGTATACGCAAACAAAACCTCCTCTATCATCCAGGGGGCGTCAGTGGCCGAGTGGTTAACGTCTCTGACTTGAAATCACTTGCCCCTCACCGCTGTAGGTTCGATCCTTCAGGGGCCTAGGAATCTTTATATGAGGAAGCTATCCAGCTGGCTTGCGGAACGTCGGTGGTTCTACCCAGGTGCCCGCCCGTGCACGAAAATTGCCCGGAGGGGCACCTGGGGTCTTCCTCTACCAATGGAAGCTTTAAAGTCGCCATATGACCTTAGCTGTTGGTGCGACTATAAAATCCAATTCAATCAATCAATCCTCTATCATCCGATACTTGTTTTTTAAAAATAAGTTTTACATCAATGCTTAATTTAAATTCACCTGTTTTTCTTAGTTCTTTTTTAAGAAAGTTCACAACACTTGATTGTGTTTTTTGTAGTTGTCTGAGCGGATCATTACTGACAACATTTACTTTAAAAACCTTGCTATACTGTTTTGGGGATGTTTCAATTTCTCGGATACTCATTATTATAATATTACATAAGATTATTTCTTTAAGCCTATACTAATTAATTTATTAATTTATTAATTAAATAACATTATTTTATTTAATATTTTCACCCTCGTCGGCGTCCTCATCGATATCCTCGTCGGCGTCCTCATCGGTGTCCTCATCGGCTTCCTCATCGGTATCCTCATCAGTAATCTCATAAACATATTCACCGGTGTCCTCTTTAGTAACCTCATCCAAGAGAGCATCTATTTCATTATCCAGAAGAATGTCTAAGTATCTCCAAAAGCATTTTCCCTCAAGAACTCTTATATCTATCATCTGACTTATTTTTACATGATATTTGCAGTATCTATCAAAATCAACAGTTTCAAGATCACCTCCAGCTGCCAGTGATTTTATTTTTATCCTGTATTTGCAATAGTTTATAAACTCGTCTTTATCAAAAACTTCTGCATCAATCATTTCTTTTAAACTTTCGACAAACGTTTCAAAGTCCTCGTAACATCCGATATCAGTATTAATCACATGAAGTTTTTCTAGATTGCTGATTAGATTATCTCTGAACAACATTTTCATTACATTTTCAGACATAAATTTTAATTATGTTTCATTAAAAATCTTAATTTCTTTTTCTGCTAGATCTGTGAGAAGCTTTACAGCATCATTGCACTCAATCTCAGTTTTTATTGCCCAATCTTTTTTAAAAGCTGCAATATCATCTGACAATCGTTGCATGTAAACTGTCTTAAACTCTTTGATAAGTTCTTTTGTCTTGGTTAAAAGAGTCTGCTCATAAGCAGCTACTTTCTCATAAACCTTCTGTTCCTCTTCAAAATGATTTCTTTCTTCTTCCGCATAACTGTAAATACTCATATATTAAAGATTATATTATTTTAATCAACCATACATAACAATTTCAATTCCTTGCATAAGTAAAACATCATAGCAGGCAATGAAAGAATCTTTGTATACTTTTGGCTGGTAACTGGTTGCATCTGAAATTTGTTTTTTACAAAAAGCTCGCAGTTTGTTTATATCTCCTTTTTTTTTATTTTATATGACAGTTTTAGTTGTTTTACCATTGTTATGATTCTTTCTGTCAAATCTTGAAAGTTTGAAAAAATTAAAAGCTTATTACTCGCATCTTCAAAATCAATAGTTTTTGCATGTTCCGTTTGATTTTTCTTAAAGTTTTTGATTTTCTTTTCTATACGTTCCATTTATATAATTACATCAGATAATATTTCTTTAAGCCTATATTTTAAAAACATAATTCTATGGTATAGTATAATGAATTGCAAATATTGTGAAAGAGTTTTAGATATTATTGATCCTCCTGGGGTTTGCACAGATTGTATCTTATTTTACACGACTAATAAAAAGAAGCTTTGTAAATATTGTACCAGAGCCAAGCTGTGTTACAAGTGTACTTACGCATGTATAAATTGTAACGATACTTGTAAAGTTTTCGATAACGAGCCTATTTGCCTTAATTGTGGCACTCACAACGGATACAATCTTATTGCAGGTTACAATTACAGCCGAAAGAAAACTATTTACCACAGAAAGTATCATTTAGATAAATACTTGGTAAAATATGATTTGTCTTCTAAAAATAGACAAAGATTTGAAGATTTGTTTTACAAAATTGTAAAGGTTTTGGATCAAATGAACGTCGAAAAAGATCAATCAAATTTGATACATTTTTCAGAAAATATTTGAAATATTGAAAATAGAAAAAGAAACAAAACCGATTAAAACAATACTAACCAGAGAAAAGTACGATAGGATATGGAAACAAGTCAGGCAAGAATTACGAATGAATGCCATGATCGTTTAACTTGAACAGATGCTCCTACGGAGCATCTCTACTAGCTTAATGCACATTAAGCTTGAACCGTTTCATATACATTTCCAGAGGTTCTGTGAAGTTATCATTCTTTTGAATTTCTAATATTTTATTAAAGACAACCCTTATTATCTCCTCGTCATTTTCTAGTCCTGTGGTTATTTGGACATATGATAGAAGTTGTTTAAAACTTCTATGATGTGTTTTTAACAAAGTCTTTTTTCTGCTATTCTTGTTTTACTTGCTAAAACAGCAACTATTGGAGGAACTGCACCAACTGCAGCCACGAAAACAGGAATTGCCGGAGCCAATGCCAATACAGCAGTACAACCAATTGTTCCACTGGTAATCTGTAATGTTGTGTCTATAATACCGCACAATTTATAACTGTGTCTGTATGCAGCCACTAGTCGTGTCAAGTGATCAATTAATTCTTCTTTGTTAGTAATTTGTGTTGTGTCTTGTATAACTACAGTTAGACAATAATTTAATTAAGATATTTAGAAAATAGTTGCTCATGTTCTTTGGATGATATTTTACCTATTTTTAATAATTCATCGATTATGCTAATACCTTTATTTATTAGCCGTGAACAATTATTTCCTGATTCGATACTCCCACATACTAATTCTAGGTCATCCATCAAATCTTTGGGACTATTGTAATATTCAACACAACCTCCTAAACTCTTTTTGAACTTTTAAGAAGCTTTATGAAACCAGATAATTTTGTTAGTTCCTTGAAAGCATTCTGAGACAGCTTTGAATAAGTGTTTTTATTATCGTAACGCTTTGTTATCAAGTCTAAAACATCATCGTCTACTTTTAGGTCTAGCACGATTGCTTCTCCTTGTTTGGCAATAAGTTTGTGATGACCAACAAGCTTAGGTAAATCAATTTGTAACACTCCGTAGTGGCCATCTTTGTCGACTTGTAGGCATTTCTTTTTTGTTGCATCCCTTTGCCAGTCTTTTGTGCAGTTTCTCTAGCTTCTCGAATTCGCCCTAACCTCCCTATGTAAAAATCCAGAGCATCCGCTTCATCAGTCATACCATCATGTTTTTTTGCGAGTTTATCTAATTCGTTTTTGCGGGACCCCGTGTTAACTATTAATCTTGAAATTTCACGTTTGGTCGCATCGGTTGTCGAGTTCCTGAGCCTCTCTTTGAGTCTTTGTTCGCCGAGGTTGTCTATTCTTATTTCCAAACCTCTTATCTTGGGAGATATTGCCTTGCGCATCCTCTCGGCCCTTTTAATATATGTATCATAATCAGCACTCCCATCAGCAATACCTGATATTTCAGTTGGTATTGGCAATCATGCTTACCAAGTATTTCTTTATTCATGCCAGCATCAAAGTCAATGGCATACACCGGTCTGGGTTCCTTAGGCCTCGCAGCTAGTTCTTCTTCTTCCAATTCTTTGTCTATTCCTTTTATTATTTCTTCATCTCCGGGTTCAATTGATGTACGTTTCTTTTTGATTTTTTAAAAAAATTCTTCCGTGGGTTCGGCAGGTTTTGACCTTAGCACTCTGTCTGAGCTTAATTTTGGTCTAGGCTCTAATGCCTGCTTTTGTTCCTCTTCGTAATCAGCTAGAGATTGTCGGTAGATGGGGGTATACACGGTTTGCTTGATAGGTCCACGCTCAGGCGGGGGAAGTAATTGCGGGCCACGCTCGGGCGGGGCAAGTAATTGCGGGCGTATTGCCTCAGGAAGAAGAGCCAACTGTTGACGTATTTCTGGAAGGGTAATCAAATGTTCAGCTAGCCGTCTTGTTTGCTCTGTTATTTCGCTAGTCACAGGTTTAAATAAGTCTGTGTACAAATCACGACTAGCTCCTTTTTCTAGTCTTTTTCGGGTAACTCTATTCTCGTATTCTTTAACAAGCTCACTCGATTTTCGCATTTTATCTGGTAATTCTTTCCATTTTAACAAAGACATGTAATAATATAAGTTAGATTAAAATAAGATTAATTAAAATAAGTTAAGACAAGTATTATCCAAGCATTATTATAATGCAAATTCCAAACTATGATATGAAAACAGAAAACGGTAATTTTAAACAACTATGGAACTTTATGCCAGACTGTTGTTTTAGAATGCTTATATGCGGCAATTCAGGATCTGGCAAGACGAACACATTAGTTCACATGTAGTTGAAACCTTTAGTTTACTATGACAAGATTTACTTGTTTGCTAAAAACTTGGAACAGTCTAAGTATCAGGTCTTGTCACAAGAACTTGAAAAGATAGCAAAAAAAAAATCCCTGTTGGAGAAATATTAGAATGTTCAAATGATGAAGTTATCCCTGTGAATGATTTGGATTCTGATACTCAAAAGACAGTTATTTTTAATGATTATGTTTGCGAGCGCAATCAAAACGATATTATTAATTATTTCATCCAGGGAAGACACAAAAATTGTTGTGTAATTTATTTATCTCAATCTTATTACAAAACTCCCAAAGATACTCGGTGGAACTGTTCTCATTACATCTGCTTTGCGACTCCAATTAATCGTGAGCTGGGTATGCTTTCCAACGAACAAGATGTCAGCAAAGATCAGTATAAAAAAGCAACTGACAAGCAGTACGACTTTCTGTATCTTGATCGTCCGAGGAAGTTAGTAAAACGTAACTTCACCGGTGAAATTTAATTTAATCATATTATAAATAATGGGACTTTTTAATGATCTTGGCAGTTTTGATATTACAAATTTTGGTATTGTGCTGTCTGAGTATGTAAAACAAAAACATTTGGTTAATTATCTTCACAAGGGTAAAAACCAGGAAAATGTTTTGAGAAGTGATCTTAACATGAATAAAAATTAAATTATCAATGTGGGTAATCCAGAAAAAAAAGATGATGTAGCAACAAGGCAATATACTCAAAGAAGAATAACAAACATCATACGTGATTATAATATTGATAAAATTCCAGACATGATAAAAAAATTGACAACAGGTGTTGATGATAAACTTAGTCAAATACAAACAAAGTTACAAGCAAACCGTGAGAAAATGATTGAAATACAAAACGGTTTAAAAGATGAAATAAAACTTGTGGGTGATGCCTTAAAAGAGTTAGAAAAGAAAGAAGATTGGAAGATGATAGCGAGCTCTATAAAAAGTTAGGCGAGAAAATACAAGTTGGTGTTGACAGTATTAATGAGCGAATCAAAGAAATCAATAATCAAATGGTTGATAACAATGAACTAGAAACTGCTATTGTTGATGCTTCAAAACAAATGAGAACTGCTTTTACTACAGAAATAACTCAAATTAAAATATTAAATCAACAGATAAGCACCAACGCCGCTGATATCAGCAAAGAGTTTGAAGACATCAAAAAGAAAATGGTTGATGGTAAGTCGTTGGAGACTGCTCTGAGCAAACTGGTTGTCACTGATAAACTTAACACTGCTATTGGTGATGTTTCAAAGCAATTGAAAGCTGCTCAGGATGAAAGAAGCAAAGCTTTTGACGGTGAAATAGCTTCTCTTAAAGAGCATAATCAAAAGTCTAATAGCCGGCACACAGCAATTATTAGTATAATTGATGAGCTGAAAGTAAAAGTAGACTATTTAAACGGATTCTACTTGTCGAATATACAATACATGGAATAAGTAGTATTCAAGATTATGATGGTAGTCATAATACTTTTGTATCATTCCCGACGCAAAAAACACTTGAAAGATCCGGGCGTTCGCGATTTTTTCTCGAAGCGTTTACTTTTGCAGCCAATCCACTTATAAAAGGTGAAGAATATTATATAACAAGAAAAGGTATAACACATATATTATACCATGGGAAGTACGGACTGCATGTAGATGTTTTGGATCCGGGATCGTTTTGATAGTGAAGGTCACCGGCACCTTGACCTTTAAATGAATAAGGATAAGGGTCATGTACTGGTCATGAGCAACCATTCATCCTTTCAAGTTGGAGGACCTAGATCTATCAAGTTTGTAGTTGTTGATAGGACATCGTATTGATAGTGAAGGGCACCGCAACCTTGACCTCCGATCTAGTGACCGGAAAATAACAAGAGGTCAATGACCTTGAAACTCTACTGATTGATTTTGATTTCAGGAAGTAGTCAATACAAACTTGCTTTTTGAAAATCTATTTTTAGCCGTAGCGGCCATCTTCAATTTCCGGCCGACCTGAAATTTTGCTTGGATCAATTAGACATCAAGAGCAGCTTACCTGTGAAGTCTCATGGAAATCCGTCAAATAGTTTCAGAGGAGTAGTCGCTACAAGTTTTCATTATATAATTCTATGTAAACAAAGATGGCCGCTGACAGCCATGTTTAACATTGAATCAAAATGATGTTCGACTCCTATAACCATCATGCCATGCTGATCATTTTAGAAAAAGTCCCATAGCAATATCTTTTATAGTTTTCAAGAAGTAGTCGCTACAAACTTATTTTTTAAAAATCTATTTTTAGCCATGGCGGCCATCTTGAATTTCCGGCCGACCTGAAATTTTGCTAAGATCATTTAGACATGAAGAGCAACATTCATGTGAAGTTTCATGAAAAGCCACCAAGTAGTTTCAGAGGAGTAGTCGCTACAAGTTTTCATGATATAACTCTATGTAAACAAAGATGGCCACTGGCAGCCATGTTTAACGTCGAATCAAAATAATGTTCGACTCGAATAACCGTCATGTCATGCTGATCATTTTAGAAAAAGTCACATATCAATATCACTTACAGTTTTCAAGAAGTAGTCGCTACAAACTTATGTTTTTTAAATCTATTTTTGACTGTGGCGGCCATCTTGAATATCTGGCCGATCTGAAATTTTGCTAGGATCAATTAGTCATGAAGAGCAACATTCCTGTGAAGTTTCATGGAAATCCGTTAAGTAGTTTCAAAGGAGTAGTGGCTACAAGTTTTCATTATATAACTCTATGTAAACAAAGATGGCTACTGACAGCTATGTTTAACATCGAATTAGAACGATTTTTGACAAGGACCAACATCATGTTAGGCTGTATCATTTTTAGGAAAAGTCCCATATGAATATCACTTATAGTTTTCAAGAAGTAGTCGCTACAAACTTGTATTTTGAAAATGTTTTTTTAGCCATGGCGGCCATCTTGTATTTCCGACCTGAAATGTTGCTAGAATCAATTAGACATGAAGAGCAACATTTGTGTGAAGTTTCATGAAAATCCGTCAAGTATCAAGTACTTTCAGAGGAGTAGTCGCTACAAATAAAAGTTTACAGACAGACAGACACGCCGCACCACGGCATAAGCTCTGCTAATCTCTGATCAGTCGAGCTAAGAACAGGTTATCTACTGGTCATGACCAACCATCCTTTCAAGGTTGAGGACCGTAGGACCAACCGTTGTGTAGTTATTGATCGGACATCTTTAGATAGCGAATGTGACCGCGACCTTGAACTTTGATGTAGTGACCCCAAAATGAATAGGTGTCATCTAGTTGTAATGGTAAAGCGTTCTTCCATGTTTTGAGGGCCCTAGGTCCAACCATTCTGTAGTTATTGATCGGACATCGTTTCGATAGTTAATGTCAACACGACCTAGACCTTTGACCTAGTGACCCCAAAATCAATAAGGGCCATCGACTGGTCATGAGCAACCATCCCTCTAAGTTTGGGTACCCTTCTGCCAACCATTCTGGAGTTATTGATCGGACACCGTTTGGATAGTCAATGTTAGCCCGGATGTGACCTTTGACCTGGTGACACCAAAATCATTAGGGGTCAAAATGAACATGGCGCTCCGACCACACTTTGTTGTGGGGAGCAATAATCTATTAATTGAAGGGCACTGGCTTAGTCGTTGCTGGGGTGATTTACGGAAGAATAACCGTGTGACAACCTGCTGTAAGGATGAGTATTACTACCAAGATATAACGGTCATGATTGAATAATCGGTAGGGAACTGAAGAAGTGAAGGGACACTACAAAATCTGAAATGAAGATTGCTATGCATCCCTTTAAGTGGGGTGCATGAGATGTTGTAGATTTGGCGGAAAGTGACAAATGAGAATAGGTATTTTGTTGAAAAATATGTTTAATATACAAAAACAACATTACTGATGTGGAAAAAAACAATTGTATGTACAACTCAGTGTGTCAGGTCCCTGCCAAGACTTGAACTTGAATCTCTTTTCTCGAAAGAAAAGTGTGTTTCCTTACACTACAGAGATCGCCCAGTCATCACAAAAAGAGTGTACAAAACTAAGCGAAATTAATAAAGATGTAGATCAAAAGAATGTCAAACTAAAACTAGAAATTGTTATTGGACAAAAACGTATGGCTCCCCCACTCGCCCGAACAGACATAATTGACGACTCTAGGTCCAACCGTTCTCATTGATCTGAGATCGTTTTTATATTCAATATCCCTGTGACTGTATCTACAACGTGTATCAGTAATATTTATTGGTCAACCATCCTTCCAAGTTTGAGGATCCTAGGTCCAACCATTCTCTAGTTATTGATTGGACATTGTTTTGTTATTGATCGGGGATCGTTTTGATATCAATAGGGGTCATGTTCTGGTCATGACCAACCATCCTTCCAAGTTTGTGGACCCTAGGTCCAACCATTCTCTAGTTATAGATCGGACATCGTTTTGATAGTCAATGTCATTGCTAGCTTGACCTTTGACCTAGTGACCCCAAAATCAAAAGGAGTCATCTGCTGGTCATGACCAACCATCCTTACAAGTTTGAGAACCCTAGGTCCAACCATTCTCTAGTTATTGATCCGACATCGTTTGATAGTCAATGTCACCGCGATCTTGACCTTTGACCTAGTGAACATCGATTTGATAGTCAATGTCACCATATGTTGACCTTTACCTAGTGACCCCAAAATAAATAGGGGTCATCTACTGGTCATGACCAACCATCCTTTCAAGTTTGAGGACCCTAGGTCTAACCATTGTGTAGTTATTGATCGGATATCGTTTTGATAGTCAATGTCACTGCGACCTTGACCTTAAACCTAGTGATCCTAAAATCAATAGGGGTCATCTACTGGTCATGACCAACCATCCTGCCAAGTTTGAGGACCCTAGGTCCAACCATTGTGTAGTTATTGATCGGATATAGTTTTGATAGTCAATGTCACCGCGACCTTGACCTTTGACCAAGTGACCCCAAAATCAATAGAGGTCATCTACTGGTCATGACCAACCATCCTTTCAAGTCTGAAGACCCTAGGTCAAACCATTCTCTAGTTATTAATCGGAATCTTTTAGATAGTCAATGTCACCGCGACCTTGACCTTTGACCTAGTGACCCCAAAATCAATAGGGGTCATCTAATAGTCATGATCAACCATCCTTCTAAATGTGAGGACAATAGGTCCAACCATTCTCTAGTTATAGATCGGACATCGTTTGTGACACAGACAGACAGCACAAAATCAATATGGCTCCCCTCCACACTTTGTGTGGGGGAGCCATAACTATCACAGAAAGTTATTAATACTCTTGCAAAGCATAACCCATGACTTCATGTATATGCGCAGTTCCACTTCATACTGAAGCTTCTCACAATAATCGGGGTATGACAGAGGGCATAGTGACCTTATTTTGGTATGCGACCTACCGCTATCCCAAGATATATCAACATACCAAGTTTGGTATTTCTAAGTGTTATTGTATTGAAAATATGGTCCGGACAAGCATTTTCTATGACAGAGGTCACAGGTCAAGGTCACAATTACCTTATTCTGGTACGCGACACATCACCATCCCAAGATGTATCTAAATACCAAGTTTGCTATCTCTAAGACTTAGTGTTATAGTATCGAAAATACGGTCTGGACAAGCATTTTCTATGACAGAGGTCACAGGTCAAGGTCACAGTGGCCTTATTTTGGTATGCGACACACAGCTATCCCAAGATGTATCCACATACCAAGTTTGGTATCTCTAAGTGTTATAGTATTGAAAATACGGTGCAGACAAGAGGTGAAAGTGTCTGTGGATGCTCTACTGGCTAAATGTGCAGGGGACTGTAACACATTTTCAACATTCATTCAACCGGCACATGGCAATGTTATAGGTCACTAGTTGTTGAATGCCAGCCAGGGTAGCAGGAGAACTAGTCTGTACAAAGTAAGTGTATTACAGGGTTCCCACAGTTTTTTGAAAACAAAATTCAAGGTCTTTTCCAGGTTTTCCCACTGTTTTCAAGGACTATTTATAAATACCAGTGTTTGTCCGACACCGTTGTTGCAAAAACGTTAAATTGTTCGCAGTACTAATATGTGACACCACACAAGATGTTAGTTTATTGTTTTCGACAAGTATTGACTTTAACCCGCTGTTTTTTAGGCTGTTCTCCCTCCTATGAAGGAAATTTAGTGTTGACATTTAACTTGTTCTCAGACGACATGCTTTATCGATTCAAATGATTAGACGCTTGCATATACGACGGAACATTGTGAGTTTTATTTGAAAATACTCGGCTAAAATCGTCAACATATTTTATGAGTGAACCGGTGAGGTAACTAATTTGTACGACAGCGATCGAAAACAAAAGTACAATTTGGGGTTCATATTTCATTGATCAGAGCATTAACACATCTTTACGACTGTTCACGAATACCAATGGTTATTTTTAATGGGCTTACTAGGCCATTCGCAAAATCGCCATAGGCGAAAAGTTACCTGAACTGGCGAATGAAATTCGTAGGAAATACACACCAAATTCGCCAGACATCGGCGGTCTGGCGAATCCAAATTTCCGACCGATTTTGTCTAAAAGATCTCGGAAAATCCCGAATTCCAATTCACAAGTCTTTCACTGTTTATAAGCCACTATCCCGCTGAGTGTTTTAGCTAATTAGTGACAATCAATTTAGATCGATAAACTAATTATGTCAGCGTTTAGTGAAAACCAGCGTTTATTGAAAACCAAATTGTCGGTGCGATAAGACTCCGCCCACTGTCACGCCTCTTGCTGTCAATCAACTGGTTTGTGTCCCCGCGCTCAACGTTATCTGTCATATAAAGTTTTGACATTATTCACAGATTTTAACTGCGTGATCGAGCCGGGTAAAACATTAAATAATGTGGCGCCCTCTAGCGGCCAAAATGGCTGATCAAAACAGAACATTTGAAAATGTTTGCTTACGAATTAGCCAGAGATACTCAGCCCGTCTGTGTTTTTGAACTTTACAATCACTGATAAGTGTTAAAGGAACACATGGCAATCTTGAGTTTTCAAAAACTAGCAGCGCCCCGTTAGTTTTTATCATTAATGTTAATTATAAGAATTGTATTAAGCCATTTGTTTTTGCATATTATTATTTTTTATCTTATTGCACCAGTAATATATTAAAAAACTTATAGTATAATAAGACGAAATAGTGAATACTTAAAATTTGATTTATTTAAATGTAACCAGGGTAAAAGTAAAAATGATACTGGATATATAAATTGTGACACCCATTTCAATTACTGCAAGATTGCCATGTGTCCCTTTAAGTGCCTACTAATTAGTTGTACACATGGTAGCGTAAACTGGAACAATGGCAAGTGTGAACCGGTGTTGAATCGGCTGTTTCTGAATTGGGTTCATTTTATGGTTGATTGTTCAATCAACATGAGACAATACAAAAGGTGCGATTACTCAAAATAATGGTGTATGTATTATTTCTGAATTTGCAGCACGGTCTTTCTAGATTCTTTGGAACTCGTGTTAGTTGAACTTGTATATGCCTCAGTTTAGCCTTACATTTTCTAAATATATTGCTATTTATTTTATTTCTCTGCATGTTAGCATATTGAAATGCATTTAATGAAAATACTAAATGGTGAAAAGAGTCTGCATTTTTGTATTTTCTCATTATATATGCATGCATTCATTCTGTCCTTGTTAAAATATCAGTCTTTACAATTTTTAAAAATTAAAATTACATTAAATTAAATACAATTTTTACAAAGTTCTGAATTTTTTCCCGGTATGGGAAGCATGATATTGTGTCCTTTAATGGGGCATAACACCGCCAAAAGTCATTCAACTGGAACACAACAATGACATGCACAACTACACATGGCACTAACCATCCCTGCCATTGTATCAAGAGAACAGAAATGTGACAAAGTTTGTGTATTAAAACTTTAAAGAACTCATTAACCAGTACACAACAATGGCAATGCAACTAGGCTTGGTATAGTTCTATGACATAAAATGTCACAGAACAGCTACAGATAAGCAACGTATTTGCATAAATTCCCAGTTAAAACTCCCTAAATTTGGCTAAATACACAATTAAATTACTTTATCGGTGCGTACCAATTATTTTCAACAAATTAATTACACAAAATAACCGTTTTTGTCAGCATATCATATTTTATCCATTACCGTGAAGACGGCCAATATCAAATGGAATGCATCGCCGTTTCCAGTCAATTCTCAAATAAGCGAGCCATTGAGATTGGCTAAATGTGACTGGTTATCAAGTTTATTTTTTTTCACTCGAAAGTAAATCCTTCAGGAACAAAATTGTTGTATTCAGTGACAGTCTAGTCTATTTTTAATTTTCGGCATCACCGAAGCACTCAACTTTCTCTGTATGTCAACATGGCTAAAAGAGGCCCAGGTGTTTGAACTCAGTGCAAGAATATTCATTATCGCTAAATATTAATAACTAACTCAGAACACAATAATAACTAACGTTGCGACGTTGAGTCGTGACGTCAATAAAGTGTTGCCGACGTCAACATCATCCGCCAATAACGTTCAATAAAGCGAATATTTGTTTGCAAAAACGTAATTTAAAATGTAATAAATAGATTATTTAACTGCTGGGATCGACTATGGGTAATCCTTTACTTCATGGTAGACGTGCTTTGTTTTTTTTACTCACACGCATGCGCCCGTTCGTGAAAAAACTACACGCCTACCTCTTGTGAAAGATTTCCCTATAATCGATCCCAGCAGTTAAATAATCTCTATATAATTCATATAGGGCCCTGGTTTTGTATCACTGCTTAACATGGAAGTTCAGAGAGATATTGCACAGGGTATAGTTCTCCCTGTACACTGGACAGACTACTTTACATCCCTCCGAAGGATGACCTATATTCACAGTACCATGCCCAAGTAAGATACTGCGGGAGTTTGTTTGAAAAATCCGGGATGTGACCCCACTGGAAATCATACACGTGATTTCTGGGACTCGAGTCAAGTATGCTTAACACTTGGCGACCGCAGGGTTAAGTTTCCAAAATTATATGGAAACAAAAGAGCACAAGATGTTTCGAAAGATAAACATTCAAGAAAAATATGTCTGGAGGTCTCCTGAAACATGAGTCATACACAAATATCCTAGACACATTCGGTATACACAGGGTCTGAATGACACGGACTACCACAACAGCTATGATTCTCACGTCTCCGTCTAGGTATTTTGTTCTTCTTTTTAGTTTAGATACTACAAATGACCAAATATGCAAACGACGACTAGAAACGTCAGGGAATGTTTATGCACACACAACCTTCCAATTGTTCACTCGAATTTTTAAACACGCAGAATGAATAACAAATACGTAGTCTAGATCATCTGCGACGCTTGCTTGTTTACAAAATTATCAGGCGTCGAACATGATCAAGACTAATTGCATGTAGATCAATCCGTGACAACACAAAACATTCATAAACTAAAAATGTGTGCTAACTTTATTGACACGTATGACAGTGGAGAGTGTAAACTTGCACATATTCTACTTACGATAAATTGTTTCGCTCTCACTGGAGCACATTTGCTGCACAGAAGAAAACAAAATGGAGGAATGGCCGAATCAAAACGGAAATGGATTGCTATGACGTCAGGCTGTTCCAGTAACACATTACTTTCATGAAACGCCTCCCGATATTTCGCGAAATACATGCTACTCCTGCAGTTGAAGACGCAGTATGCAAACTTCCCTAAAATACCTCAGGCTTGCGCGAGCCAAAACAAAGCATGTGTACACGTATGACACCAACTATCTATTCCATGACATAGACACCTGCATATCCCACACTTTTCAAAATTGACTGCACGGACTACTGTCAGAAATGTTATTACATAATGCATTCCTTTCTGCATGTTGAGTTAGCTACCATAGAAACAGCAAGCGTGTGGCACTTCATTCAGAGGGTTACCGTAAAGCATATTTATATATGCAGTAGCTGCCACGCGGATTACGACTTTTTCGCAGCCTGTGACTGTAAAATCGCCGCGATTGCAAAATCCAGTCTCGAAAGAAAGAAATCACCGCGATTCTCCTTGATAGATACGTGGGGGAACACGGGGGAAATTAGAGCACGGATCAATGAAAAATGTAATAAAAATGATAAATACAATGAACAATTTTGGAAGCAATACGTATTTCAAACTTTTAATGCATTTAATAACGTGTGTTTTTCGTTTTTGTTGTCCAAAAGTCCCATTTCTCTTCACCGGACATAAATTGGCTACCCACAACCCTTTGCGATGTGTGTACCTATTAACAAGGCGGCACTAATAACGGGTTTATGACCCGGAATTCTTTACAATTTTTCGGATTATTTCTGACTAAAGAACCCATCGATGTATTAATAACCAACAGCAGAATAGTAAAATATGTTAAAATAACGATTAATTAAAAATATAATTCTAATTTCCAGTATAATTATATACATAATTTTATGTTTAATCACCGCAAAGTCGGTAATAGGAACCGCCATATAACTATCGTGACCCAGTATACATTATCCGGGCATTTGAATTTTCCGAAAACAGAAATAAAATTGTCTTCTGCTTCGGGTTTTTAATAGTTATTGAATAACAATGCATTAAATTGACTGCACAATTGTACATTGATACTGAAGATAAATCGCGGCGATGGCCTGCGATTTCACGGTAAAGCGGTGTGCAAATTAAAACAGATCACGGCGAATCGCGGTGATTGTGTCGCGGTGGAAAAAATGTATTATCCCCGCGATGAGCGAGCTGTCCGCGGATCGCGGGGACAACATCAGTGTGTCCGCGGTGAGATAAAATCGCCGCGATGAGTGGGATTAGTCGTAATCCGCGTTGCAGCAACTGTACGTATACTAACTAAATGTTACCAGTGTGTGAAAGAAAACTCTGTAAAACCTTTAGAGCTGATGAGGTTTTTTTAATCTATGGAAGTGTTTATTTTAAAACAAAGACAAAATCAAACAAACAAATCTTGCATTCGACAACTCAAAGTTCGTTTACACTTGCACGAGTCTGACTCATTATCCGTTTGTGTAACATGTACAGCCACACAAAAAATTAAGGCTTCTAAGTGCAAGTTATGTATTTACTTGTAAATAGTAGTGTTACTGACTTGTTTTATAAATGATCACGACTGCGTATGTAAATTATTGTATTAAAGCAGTAAAACATATCAGATATATTTGTAAATCAATGTCTTATTGTGTAAGAAATATTTCATGTTGACATACACTTTTATAAGTAATGTATGACACCTTTTCTATCAACATCATTCACAGCCTTATTATTGATGATTTCTAAAAGCACCGCATTTTAGCAATCAAAAGGCGTCGCATTTTAGAATACCAAAGAACCAGAAGTGAAACCGAATGATATCCCCTTCAATTTATAACACGAATTTATGATCATGTGTAAAATAAACACTGCCTTGTCTGTTGAAAAGTTGATTACATACCAGCAAATGTTACTTGTACTCAAGGACATCTAAGTTTAAATTAACATTCGACGCGCAAAGCAGCCGTCGAAATTAGCACAATCCCGAGACTGGTAAAATGCCTGACAGGCCTGCCCAATATCCAAGAACACCCAGCAAATGTTACTTGTACTCATGGATATCTAAGTTTAAATTAACAGTCGAAGCGCAAAGCAGTCGACAAAATTAGCACAATCCCGACAATGCTAAAATGCCTGCCAGGCTTGCCCAATATCCAAGAACACAAGCCCAACGGGCTTGTTGATTTGCTGCTCGTTTCGACGGGAGAAATTGGAATCCAGACGAGGGAACTCCATTAACCAATCGTCCGAGAAACGATTTACTAGGAAACAGAACAAAAAGGCAATTGTTCTTACATAGTTTATTAAACGATTAAATGCAGTAAATAACATTAACTTAGTACTGGTTCTAACCAGGAAGACATCGAGAGTCATTCAAATAAGTTCAATGAGCTTTTTTGATACTTTCGATGTAAAATAAATAAGTTTAAACATAATCCTAAATTTACACGAAAATTGCCCGAAGGCAAACCTGGGGTATTCCTCTGCCAATGGAAGCTGGAAGAGTCGCCTGCGACCTAAACTATTGACACGACTATAAAATCCAATTCAGTTCAATATAGTTTACGACCTCTCAGGTTATAATCAAGCATTTCATTCTCTTTTCCTTTCCAGCGAAACAAAATAGCTTTTCTAAATTTTGGACTTTAATATTTTATTTGTTTCATTCCTATTATGGGTCTTCTCTGTCAAAACGGTTCATAAAACGAAACATCCAAAATTAAAGACATTTTAGAAACAAACCCTAGAGCTGAATGTAAAATTATTTTTTATAATTAGTGTCGATGATTGACTTGCACAAGGATAGTATTTCGTCAGTAATATTTCGTGACCGCCAAGTAAGCGAAAGTAACGTTATTGGAATTTGATCCCGGCATGATTGCCATCGCCGGAAATGGTGGTATTGTCATTATATATACGTACGTTACTGGAAGCTTTAGCGGGGTAAGCATTGCTTGACCGAAAGGAGTCGTAGTAACAGTTTATACTATAGCAGAAATAAAAGTGACTTATGTGAACAGTATCAAAACTGAATTAACGTGGACAGTAGTGTATCGTTTCAATAGGTAGTTATTCGGTTTGAACATAACAGATAAAATATTATTTGATAATACTTTGCTTAATCTAAAACACGTACATAATACTTTAATAGTTTTACATTGCTATAATTATGCATTTGAATGTATAGTCATCCTTATTGGAAATAAATCTATACATTTATTTGTTGTTTGTTTTCTCTTGTCGTGTACTCATGGTGTATCAGGCGATACTTACAAGCAATAACACATCAATCGAGTATGTTCGGTAAATAGCAATAATCCCCGAAACAAAATGATTTACATCAGATCATTTTCACACTGAAGAGAATCATGCTTCATACCATAAGGGATCTGAAAATACATTATCATCGTTCGCAAATCAAATAAGAATTCCTTGAAAATGATTATGGTTTGGTTTCTACTATTATCTTAATCTTAAAGGTAATCGACTTACTTTGACATGCGTCTATAGAACAGGGTCGGCTTTCGGAGTCTTCTCCAAGTGCGCTGCAATCAGTGCCACCATTTGCAGGTGAGGGGTTTGTACAGGTACGTGTCCGGGACTGAGTGCCGCCTCCACACGTGACGGAACACGCCGTGTAAATTGACCATTTCGTATAACCTCCATCAACTACAACGAAACATTTAACCAAGAATTACAACTAAAACAAAAACGTATAGTGTTCTTGGATGTCGCGTAGAGCTAATTTTATCAATTTGACATAAGGTCATCCAGGTGAAGTTTGGTCAAAGAAGGATACAAATATCGGACAGGGAAAGCAGCATTCAAGGACGACAGTCAACCTCAAAACACAAAAACAAACACGCAAACAGACAAACGAAAAGGCAAAATTAATAAAAAATGCAAACGACATCACAAACACAAAAGGGTTGACAATAGGGCTACCGCCTTGGAACGGTCAGTGGCAAAGTAGGCCACTGGGGGTTTAAACCGGTTCTAGGGTGCCGAAGAAGCGGATTCTGGGGAGAATAAATACATTAAAACGGATCAGTTGAAAATAACAAACACAGAAAAGAAAACAGTCGTTTAACGCAAACGGTAACGACAACGGGCTAAAGACGGACGATGAGTTAAAGCAATAGCTCATCTTCGACCCAGTTGAGCTAAAATGCAGTTTTAAGTACATTAAAAACATATGATTTTATTATGACCATTATGGTGGCACATATTATCAATAAAAGTACTACAATCAGCATATTATTACCATACATCTATATAAATCTGCAGCATCAGATGTTGAAACCTTAAACAAATATTTGAATATTCTTAAATATAAATATTGCATATTCATTGATTCAATAGCGGTAAGAAAATGTAATGATGTTCATTTGTTATCTAATATCGACTACATCCGAGAAATAAATATTCACATCAAATTTCATGAAAATCGAAAACAGATTACAAAAGTGATTGTTTTCACAAACATGTATAGGCCGAGGAATGGCGGACAATCCTCCATCGTTAAGCTTGCTTATTCTGCTTGACGATTTGACATTACCATTCTTTCACTTCAACGTAGACTATAGTGTTTACCTTTTTTTCGTAATAGACACAGTTTAGAATTACCAGGTGAACACGTACGGGTTGCGTCAGGTGGTGACCAATAACCAGAACCTGTACACGTTACGAAGCCATTAGCAATGTCGCTGATTACAATGCCATAATCGAGATGACTATAATTTATTTACTATTGGAATTTTAATATTGAGTTCTGCTCATCCCGTGGCTAGAAGGCGTGAACGGTAGAAAGCACCTTTCACTACCGTTCATGAACAGTCTCAATCAAACCAAGACTGCAATATTTTTTGTATTAATCGTGTACGACGATTTCCAAATGTCTCTTTTAATACTTTTTTTATATATCACAGTAGCGTTAAAAGGTTCAGAGTATTGTTTAATCACCCTTATGATATATTGCCAGCTTTCTAATTTAATATTTTTACGGTTTCTTGTGATACGCAGGCTTCATAACCTCTGCTCCCGGCATAATTACATTAGTTTATTTCGCCCATTGTCTTCTCGTTTAGGGCAACGCGTTTTGCTAGAAACCGGCAACATACGCGCTGGCCATGGAATGGTGTGAAAATACCGCTTTTAAGGTTCCATGGTCACCGTCATATGCATACCATCTTTGGGATGGCTCAAATTTATGTTTAGGTGGAGCGCTGTGGTCTATTGGTAAAGCGTTGGACCCATGATATAAAAGGCCTGGGTTCGATCCCCGCCATTGCCATATGCGTTGTGTCATAGAGCAAGACACTTTATCTGCATTAACTTAGTACTGGTTCTAACCAGGAAGACATCGAGAGTCATTCAAATAAGTTCAATGAGCTTTTTTGATACTTTCGATGTAAAATAAATAAGTTGAAACATAATCCTAAATTTACACGAAAATTGCCCGAAGGCAAACCTGGGGTATTCCTCTGCCAATGGAAGCTGGAAAAGTCGCCTGCGACCTAAACTATTGACACGACTATAAAAAAAATTCAGTTCAATATAGTTTACGACCTCTCAGGTAATAATCAAGCATTTCATTCTCTTTTCCTTTCCAGCGAAACAAAATAGCTTTTCTAAATTTTGGACTTTAATATTTTATTTGTTTCATTCCTATTATGGGTCTTCTCTGTCAAAACGGTTCATAAAACGAAACATCCAAAATTAAAGACATTTTAGAAACAAACCCTAGATCTGAATGTAAAATTATTTTTTATAATTAGTGTCGATGATTGACTTGCACAAGGATAGTATTTCGTCAGTAATATTTCGTGACCGCAAAGTAAGCGAAAGTAACGTTATTGGAATTTGATCCCGGCATGATCGCCATCGCCGGAAATGGTGGTATTGTCATTATATATACGTACGTTACTGGAAGCTTTAGCGGGGTAAGCATTGCTTGACCGAAAGGAGTCGTAGTAACAGTTTATACCCTAGCAGAAATAAAAGTGACTTATGTGAACAGTATCAAAACTGAATTAACGTGGACAGTAGTGTATCGTTTCAATAGGTAGTTATTCGGTTTGAACATAGCCGATAAAATATTATTTGATAATACTTTGCTTAATCTAAAACACGTACATAATACTTTAATAGTTTTACATTGCTATAATTATGCATTTGAATGTATAGTCATCCTTATTGGAAATAAATCTATACATTTATTTGTTGTTTGTTTTCTCTTGTCGTGTACTCATTGTGTATCAGGCGATACTTACAAGCAATAACACATCAATCGAATATGTTCGGTAAATAGCAATAATCCCCGAAACAAAATGATTAACATCAGATCATTTTCACACTGAAGCGAATCATGCTTCACATACCATAAGGGATCTGAAAATACATTATCATCATTCGACAAATCAAATAAGAATTCCTTGAAAATGATTATGGTTTGGTTTCTACTATTATCTTAATCTTAAAGGTAATCGACTTACTTTGACATGCGTCTATAGAACAGGGTCGGCTTTCGGAGTCTTCTCCAAGTGCGCTGCAATCAGTGCCACCATTTGCAGGTGAGGGTTTTGTACAGGTATGTGTCCGGGACTGAGTGCCGCCTCCACACGTGACGGAACACGCCGTGTAAATTGACCATTCCGTATAACCTCCATCAACTACAACGAAACATTTAACCAAGAATTACAACTAAAACGAAAACGTATAGTGTTCTTGGATGTCGCGTAGAGCTTATTTTATCAATTTGACATAAGGTCATCCAGGTGAAGGTTGGTCGAAGAAGGATAAAAATATCGGACAGGGAAAGCAGCATTCAAGGACAACAGTCAACCTCAAAACACAAAAACAAACACGCAAACAGACAAACGAAAAGGCAAAATTAATAAAAAAATGCAAACGACATCACAAACACAAAAGGGTTGACAATAGGGCTACCGCCTTGGAACGGTCAGTGGCAAAGTAGGCCACTGGGGGTTTAAACCGGTTCTAGGGTGCTGAAGAAGCGGATTCTGGGGAGAATAAATACATTAAAACGGATCATTTGAAAATAACAAACACAGAAAAGAAAACAGTCGTTTAACGCAAACGGTAACGACAACGGGCGAAAGACGGACGATGAGGTATAGCAATAGCTCATCTTCGACCCAGGTGAGCTAAAATGCAGTTTTATGTACATTAAAAACATATAATTTTATTATGATCATTATGGTGGCACATATTGTCAATAAAAGTACTACCATCAGCATATTATTACCATACATTTATATAAATCTACAGCATCAGATGTTGAAACCTTAAACAAATATTTGAATATTCTTAAATATAAATATTGCATATTCATTGATTCAATAGCGGTAAGAAAACGTAATGATGTCCATTTTTTATCTAATATCGACTACATCCGAGAAATAAATATTCACATCAAATTTCATGAAAATCGAAAACAGATTACAAAAGTGATTGTTTTCACAAACATGTATAGGCCGAGGAATGGCGGACAATCCTCCATCGTTAAGCTTGCTTATTCTGCTTGACGATTTGACATTACCATTCTTTCACTTCAACGTAGACTATAGTGTTTACCTTTTTTTCGTAATAGACACAGTTTAGAATTACCAGGTGAACACGTAAGGGTTGCGTCAGGTGGTGACCAATAACCAGAACCTGTACACGTTACGAAGCCATTAGCAATGTCGCTGATTACAATGCCATCATCGAGATGACTAAAATTTATGTACTATTGGAATTTTAATATTGAGTTCTGCTCATCCCGTGGCTAGAAGGCGTGAACGGTAGAAAGCACCTTTCACTACTGTTCATGAACAGTCTCAATCAAACCAAGACTGCAATATTTTTTGTATTAATCGTGTACGACGATTTCCAAATGTCTCTTTTCATACTTTTTTTATATTACAGTAGCGTTAAAAGGTTCAGAGTATTGTTTAATCACCCTTATGATATGTTGCCAGCTTTTTAATTTAATATTTTTACGGTTTCCTGTGATACGCAGGCTTCATAACCTCTGCTCCCGGCATAATTACATTAGTTTATTTCGCCCATTGTGTTCTCGTTTAGGGCAACGCGTTTTGTTAGAAACCGGCAACATACGCGCTGGCCATGGAATGGTGTGAAAATACCGCTTTTAAGGTTCCATGGTCACCGTCATATGCATACCATCTTTGGGATGGCTCAAATTTATGTTTAGGTGGAGCGCTGTGGTCTATTGGTAAAGCGTTGGACCCATGATATAAAAGGCCTGGGTTCGATCCCCGCCATTGCCATATGCGTTGTGTCATCGAGCAAGACACTTTATCTGCATTAACTTAGTACTGGTTCTAACCAGGAAGACATCGAGAGTCATTCAAATAAGTTCAATGAGCTTTTTTGATACTTTCGATGTAAAATAAATAAGTTTAAAAATAATCCTAAATTTACACGAAAATTGCCCGAAGGCGAACCTGGGGTATTCCTCTGCAAATGGAAGCTGGAAAAGTCGCCTACGACCTAAACTATTGACACGACTATATAATCCAATTCAGTTCAATATAGTTTACGACCTCTCAGATTATAATCAAGCATTTCATTCTCTTTTCCATTCCAGCGAAACAAAATAGCTTTTCTAAATTTTGGACTTTAATATTTTATTTGTTTCATTCTTATTATGGGTCTTCTCTGTCAAAACGGTTCATAAAACGAAACATATAAAATTAAAGACATTATAGAAACAAAACCTAGATCTGAATGTAAAATTATTTTTTATAATTAGTGTCGATGATTGACTTGCACAAGGATAGTATTTCGTCAGTAATATTTCGTGACCGCCAAGTAAGCGAAAGTAACGTTATTGGAATTTGATCCCGGCATGATCGCCATCGACGGAAATGGTGGTATTGTCATTATATATACGTACGTTACTGGAAGCTTTAGCGGGGTAAGCATTGCTTGACCGGAAGGAGTCGTAGTAACAGTTTATACTCTAGCAGAAATAAAAGTGACTTATGTGAACAGTATCAAAACTGAATTAACGTGGACAGTAGTGTATCGTTTCAATAGGTAGTTATTCGGTTTGAACATAACCGATAAAATATTATTTGATAATACTTTGCTTAATCTAAAACACGTACATAATACTTTAATAGTTTTACATTGCTATAATTATGAATTTTAATGTATTGTCATCCTTATTGGAAATAAATCTATACATTTATTTGTTGTTTGTTTTCTCTTGTCGTGTACTCATGGTGTATCAGGCGATACTTACAAGCAATAACACATCAATCGAATATGTTCGGTAAATAGCAATAATCCCCGAAACAAAATTATTTACATCAGATCATTTTCACACTGAAGCGAATCATGCTTCATACCATAAGGGATCTGAAAATACATTATCATCATTCGACAAATCAAATAAGAATTCCTTGAAAATGATTATGGTTTGGTTTCTACTATTATCTTAATCTTAAAGGTAATCGACTTACTTTGACATGCGTCTATAGAACAGGGTCGGCTTTCGGAGTCGTCTCCAAGTGCGCTGCAATCAGTGCTACCATTTGCAGGTGAGGGGTTTGTACAGGTAAGTGTCCGGGACTGAGTGCCGCCTCCACACGTGACGGAACACGCCGTGTAAATTGACCATTCCGTATAACCTCCATCAACTACAACGAAACATTTAACCAAGAATTACAACTAAAACAAAAACGTATAGTGTTTTTGGATGTCGCGTAGAGCTAATTTTATCAATTTGACATAAGGTCATCCAGGTGAAGTTTGGTCAAAGAAGGATAAAAATATCGGACAGGGAAAGCAGCATTCAAGGACGACAGTCAACCTCAAAACACAAAAGCAAACACGCAAACAGACAAACGAAAAGGCAAAATTAATAAAAAATGCAAACGACATCACAAACACAAAAGGCTTGACAATAGGGCTACCGCCTTGGAACGGTCAGTGGCAAAGTAGGCCACTGGAGGTTTAAACCGGTTCTAGGGTGCCGAAGAAGCGGATTCTGGGGAGAATAAATACATTAAAACGGATCATTTGAAAATAACAAACACAGAAAAGAAAACAGTCGTTTAACGCAAACGGTAACGACAACGGGCGAAAGACGGACGATGAGTTATAGCAATAGCTCATCTTCGACCCAGGTGAGCTAAAATGCAGTTTTATGTACATTAAAAACATATAATTTTATTATGATCATTATGGTGGCACATATTGTCAATAAAAGTACTACCATCAGCATATTATTACCATACATCTATATAAATCTACAGCATCAGATGTTGAAACCTTAAACAAATATTTGAATATTCTTAAATATAAATATTGCATATTCATTGATTCAATAGCGGTAAGAAAACGTAATGATGTCCATTTGTTATCTAATATCGACTACATCCGAGAAATAAATATTCACATCAAATTTCATGAAAATCGAAAACAGATTACAAAAGTGATTGTTTTCACAAACATGTATAGGCTGAGGAATGGCGGACAATCCTCCATCGTTAAGCTTGCTTATTCTGCTTGACGATTTGACATTACCATTCTTTCACTTCAACGTAGACTATAGTGTTTACCTTTTTTTCGTAATAGACACAGTTTAGAATTACCAGGTGAACACGTACGGGTTGCGTCAGGTGGTGACCAATAACCAGAACCTGTACACGTTACGAAGCCATTATCAATGTCGCTGATTGCAATGCCATCATCGAGATGACTATAATTTATTTACTATTGGAATTTTAATATTGAGTTCTGCTCATCCCGTGGCTAGAAGGCGTGAACGGTAGAAAGCACCTTGCACTACCGTTCATGAACAGTCTCAATCAAACCAAGACTGCAATATTTTTTGTATTAATCGTGTACGACGATTTCCAAATGTCTCTTTTCATACTTTTTTTATATATCACAGTAGCTTTAAACGGTTCAGAGTATTGTTTAATCACCCTTATGATATGTTGCCAACTTTTTAATTTAATATTTTTACGTTTTCCTGTGATACGCAGGCTTCATAACCTCTGCTCCCGGCATAATTACATTAGTTTATTTCGCCCATTGTCTTCTCGTTTAGGGCAACGCCTTTAGTTAGAAACCGGCAACATACGCGCTGGCCATGGAATGGTGTGAAAATACCGCGTTTAAGGTTGCATGGTCACCGTCATATGCATACCATCTTTGGGATGGCTCAAATTTATGTTTAGGTGGAGCGCTGTGGTCTATTGGTAAAGCGTTGGACCCATGATATAAAAGGCCTGGGTTCGATCCCCGACAATGCCATATGCGTTGTGTCATCGAGCAAGACACTTTATCTGCATTAACTTAGTACTGGTTCTAACCAGGAAGGCATCGAGAGTCATTCAAATAAGTTCAATGAGCTTTTTTGATACTTTCGATGTAAAATAAATAAGTTTAAACATAATCCTAAATTTACACGAAAATTGCCCGAAGGCAAACCTGGGGTATTCCTCTGCCAATGGAAGCTGGAAAAGTCGCCTGCGACCTAAACTATTGACACGACTATAAAATCCAATTCAGTTCAATATAGTTTACGACCTCTCAGGTTATAATCAAGCATTTCATTCTCTTTTCCTTTCCAGCGAAACAAAATAGCTTTTCTAAATTTTGGACTTTAATATCTTATTTGTTTCATTCCTATTATGGGTCTTCTCTGTCAAAACGCTTCATAAAACGAAACATCCAAACTTAAAGACATTTTAGAAACAAACCCTAGATCTGAATGTAAAATTATTTTTTATAATTAGTGTCGATGATTGACTTGCACAAGGATAGTATTTCGTCAGTAATATTTCGTGACCGCCAAGTAAGCGAAAGTAACGTTATTGGAATTTGATCCCGGCATGATTGCCATAGCCGGAAATGTTGGTATTGTCATTATATATACGTACGTTACTGGCAGCTTTAGCGGGGTAAGCATTGCTTGACCGGAAGGAGTCGTAGTAACAGTTTATACTCTAGCAGAAATAAAAGTGACTTATGTGAACAGTATCAAAACTGAATTAACGTGGACAGTAGTGTATCGTTTCAATAGGTAGTTATTCGGTTTGAACATAACCGATAAAATATTATTTGATAATACTTTGCTTATTCTAAAACACGTACATAATACTTAAATAGTTTTACATTGCTATAATTATGCATTTGAATGTATAGTCATCCTTATTGGAAATAAATCTATACATTTATTTGTTGTTTGTTTTCTCTTGTCGTGTACTCATGGTGTATCAGGCGATACTTACAAGCAATAACACATCAATCGAATATGTTCGGTAAATAGCAATAATCCCCGAAACAAAATGATTTACATCAGATCATTTTCACACTGAAGCGAATCATGCTTCATACCATAAGGGATCTGAAAATACATTATCATCATTCGACAAATCAAATAAGAATTCCTTGAAAATTATTATGGTTTGGTTTCTACTATTATCTTAATCTTAAAGGTAATCGACTTACTTTGACATGCGTCTATAGAACAGGGTCCTCTTTCGGAGTCTTCTCCAAGTGCGCTGCAATCAGTGCCACCATTTGCAGGTGAGGGGTTTGTACAGGTACGTGTCCGGGACTGAGTGCCGCCTCCACACGTGACGGAACACGCCGTGTAAATTGATCATTCCGTATAACCTCCATCAACTACAACGAAACATTTAACCAAGAATTACAACTAAAACAAAAACGTATAGTGTTCTTGGATGTCGCGTAGAGCTAATTTTATCAATTTGACATAAGGTCATTCAGGTGAAGTTTGGTCAAAGAAGGATAAAAATATCGGACAGGGAAAGCAGCATTCAAGGACGACAGTCAACCTCAAAACACAAAAGCAAACACGCAAACAGACAAACGAAAAGGCAAAATTAATAAAAAAAGCAAACGACATCACAAACACAAAAGGGTTGACAATAGGGCTACCGCCATGGAACGGTCAGCGGCAAAGTAGGCCACTGGGGGTTTAAACCGGTTCTAGGGTGCCGAAGAAGCGGATTCTGGGGAGAATAAATACATTAAAACGGATCAGTTGAAAATAACAAACACAGAAAAGAAAACAGTCGTTTAACGCAAACGGTAACGACAACGGGCGAAAGACGGACGATGAGTTATAGCAATAGCTCATCTTCGACCCAGGTGAGCTAAAATGCAGTTTTAAGTACATTAAAAACATATAATTTTATTATGATCATTATGGTGGCACATATTGTCAATAAAAGTACTACCATCAGCATATTATTACCATACATCTATATCAATCTACAGCATCAGATGTTGAAACCTTAAACAAATATTTGAATATTCTTAAATATAAATATTGCATATTCATTGATTCAATAGCGGTAAGAAAACGTAATGATGTCCATTTGTTATCTAATATCGACAACATCCGAGAAATAAATATTCACATCAAATTTCATGAAAATCGAAAACAGATTACAAAAGTGATTGTTTTCACAAACATGTATAGGCCGAGGAATGGCGGACAATCCTCCATCGTTAAGCTTGCTTATTCTGCTTGACAATTTGACATTACCATTCTTTCACTTCAACGTAGACTATAGTGTTTACCTTTTTTTCGTAATAGACACAGTTTAGAATTACCAGGTGAACACGTACGGGTTGCGTCAGGTGGTGACCAATAACCAGAACCTGTACACGTTACGAAGCCATTAGCAATGTCGCTGATTACAATGCCATCATCGAGATGACTATAATTTATTTACTATTGGAATTTTAATATTGAGTTCTGCTCATCCCGTGGCTAGAAGGCGTGAACGGTAGAAAGCACCTTTCACTACCGTTCATGAACAGTCTCAATCAAACCAAGACTGCAATATTTTTTGTATTAATCGTGTACGACGATTTCCAAATGTCTCTTTTCATACTTTTTTTATATATCACAGTAGCGTTAAAAGGTTCAGAGTATTGTTTAATCACCCTTATGATATGCTGCCAGCTTTTTAATTTAATATTTTTACGGTTTCCTGTGATACGCAGGCTTCATAACCTCTGCTCCCGGCATAATTACATTAGTTTATTTCGCCCATTGTCTTCTCGTTTAGGGCAACGCGTTTTGTTAGAAACCGGCAACATACGCGCTGGCCATGGAATGGTGTGAAAATACCGCTTTTAAGGTTCCATGGTCACCGTCATATGCATACCATCTTTGGGATGGCTCAAATGTATGTTTAGGTGGAGCGCTGTAGTCTATTGGTAAAGCGTTGGACCCATGATATAAAAGGCCTGGGTTCGATCCCCGACATTGCCATATGCGTTGTGTCAACGAGCAAGACACTTTATCTGCATTAACTTAGTACTGGTTCTAACCAGGAAGACATCGAGAGTCATTCAAATAAGTTCAATGAGCTTTTTTGATACTTTCGATGTAAAATAAATAAGTTTAAACATAATCCTAAATTTACACGAAAATTGCCCGAAGGCAAACCTGGGGTATTCCTCTGCCAATGGAAGCTGGAAAAGTCGCCTGCGACCTAAACTATTGACACGACTATAAAATCCAATTCAGTTCAATATAGTTTACGACCTCTCAGGTTATAATCAAGCATTTCATTCTCTTTTCCTTTCCAGCGAAACAAAATAGCTTTTCTAAATTTTGGACTTTAATATTTTATTTGTTTCATTCCTATTATGGGTCTTCTCTGTCAAAACGGTTCATAAAACGAAACATCCAAAATTAAAGACATTTTAGAAAAAACCCTAGATCTGAATGTAAAATTATTTTTTATAATTAGTGTCGATGATTAACTTGCACAAGGAGAGTATTTCGTCAGTAATATTTCGTGACCGCCAAGTAAGCGAAAGTAACGTTATTGGAATTTGATCCCGGCATGATTGCCATCGCTGGAAATGGTGGTATTGTCATTATATATACGTACGTTACTGGCAGCTTTAGCGGGGTAAGCATTGCTTGACCGGAAGTTGTCGTAGTAACAGTTTATACTCTAGCAGAAATAAAAGTGACTTATGTGAACAGTATCAAAACTGAATTAACGTGGACAGTAGTGTATCGTTTCAATAGGTAGTTATTCGGTTTGAACATAACCGATAAAATATTATTTGATAATACTTTGCTTATTCTAAAACACGTACATAATACTTTAATAGTTTTACATTGCTATAATTATGCATTTGAATGTATAGTCATCCTTATTGGAAATAAATCTATACATTTATTTGTTGTTTGTTTTCTCTTGTCGTGTTCTCATGGTGTATCAGGCGATACTTACAAGCAATAACACATCAATCGAATATGTTCGGTAAATAGCAATAATCCCCGAAACAAAATGATTTACATCAGATCATTTTCATACTGAAGCGAATCATGCTTCATACCATAAGGGATCTGAAAATACATTATCATCATTCGACAAATCAAATAAGAATTCCTTGAAAATGATTATGGTTTGGTTTCTTCTATTATCTTAATCTTAAAGGTAATCGACTTACTTTGACATGCGTCTATAGAACAGGGTCGGCTTTCGGAGTCTTCTCAAAGTGCGCTGCAATCAGTGCCACCATTTGCAGGTGAGGGGTTTGTACAGGTACGTGTCCGGGATTGAGTGCCGCCTCCACACGTGACGGAACACGCAGTGTAAATTGACCATTCCGTATAACCTCCATCAACTACAACGAAACATTTAACCAAGAATTACAACTAAAACAAAAACGTATAGTGTTCTTGGATGTCGCGTAGAGCTAATTTTATCAATTTGACATAAGGTCATCCAGGTGAAGTTTGGTCAAAGAAGGATAAAAATATCGGACAGGGAAAGCAGCATTCAAGGACGACAGTCAACCTCAAAACACAAAAACAAACACGCAAACAGACAAACGAAAAGGCAAAATTAATAAAAAATGCAAACGACATCACAAACACAAAAGGGTTGACAATAGGGCTACCGCCTTGGAACGGTCAGTGGCAAAGTAGTCCACTGGGGGTTTAAACCGGTTCTAGGGTGCCGAAGAAGCGGATTCTGGGGAGAATAAATACATTAAAACGGATCATTTGAAAATAACAAACACAGAAAAGAAAACAGTCGTTTAACGCAAACGGTAACGACAACGGGCGAAAGACGGACGATGAGTTATAGCAATCGCTCATCTTCGACCCAGGTGAGCTAAAATGCAGTTTTATGTACATTAAAAACATATTTTTTTATTATGATCATTATGGTGGCACATATTGTCAATAAAAGTACTACCATCAGCATATTATTACCATACATCTATATAAATCTACAGCATCAGATGTTGAAACCTTAAACAAATATTTGAATATTCTTAAATATAAATATTGCATATTCATTGATTCAATAGCGGTAAGAAAACGTAATGATGTCCATTTGTTATCTAATATCGACTACATACGAGAAATAAATATTCACATCAAATGTCATGAAAATCGAAAACAGATTACAAAAGTGATTGTTTTCACAAACATGTATAGGCCGAGGAATGGCAGACAATCCTCCATCGTTAAGCTTGCTTATTCTGCTTGACGATTTGACATTACCATTCTTTCACTTCAACGTAGACTATAGTGTTTACCTTTTTTTCGTAATAGACACAGTTTAGAATTACCAGGTGAACACGTACGGGTTGCGTCAGGTGGTGACCAATAACCAGAACCTGTACACGTTACGAAGCCATTAGCAATGTCGCTGATTACAATGCCATCTTCGGGATGACTCTAATTTATGTACTATTGGAATTTTAATATTGAGATCTGCTCAATCCGGGACTAGAAGGCGTGAACGGTAGAAAGCACTTTTCACTACCGTTTATGAACAGTGTCAATCAAAACAAGACTGCAATACTTTTTGTATTCATCGTGTTCGACGATTTCCAAATGTCTCTTTTCATACTTTTTTATAAATCACAGTAGCGTTTTAAGGTTCTGAGTATTGTTTAATCACCCTTAGGATATGTTGCCTGCTTTTTAATTTCGTCTATATTCGGTTACCTGTGATTTGCAGGCTTCATAACCTCTGCTCCCAGCATAATTCCATTTTGTTTATTTCGCCCATTGTTTTCTCGTTTAGGGCAACGCGTTTTGTTCGAAACTGGCACCCTACGCGCTGGCCATGGAATGGTGTGAAAATACCGCATTGAAGATGCCATTGTCACCGTCATATGCATACCATCTTTGGGATGGCTCAAATTTATGTTTAGGTGGAGCGCTGTGTTCTATTGGTAGAGCGTTGGACCCGTGATCTAAAACGCGTGGGTTCGATTCACGCCATTGCCATATGCGTTGTGTCAAGGAGCAAAACACTTTATCTTCATTGGTTTAGTGCTGGTACTACTCAGGAAGACATCGAGAGTGATTCAAATAAGTTCATTGAGCTTTTGGTACTTTCGATGTAAAATAAATACGTCTAAAAACGAAACATCCAAAATTAAAGGCATTTTATAACAAAACCTAGATCTGAATGTAAAATTATTTTTTATAATTAGTGTCGATGATTGACTTGCACAAGGATAGTATTTCGTCAGTAATATTTCGTGACCTCCAAGAAAGCGAAAGTAACGTTATTGGAATTTGATCCCGGCATGATCGCCATCGCCGGAAATGGTGGTATTGTCATTATATATACGTACGTTACTGGCAGCTTTAGCGGGGTAAGCATTTATGTACTATTGGAATTTTAATATTGAGTTCTGCTCATCCCGTGGCTAGAAGGCGTGAACGGTAGAAAGCACCTTTAACTACCGTTCATGAACAGTCTCAATCAAACCAAGACTGCAATATTTTTTGTATTAATCGTGTACGACGATTTCCAAATGTCTCTTTTCATACTTTTTTATATATCACAGTAGCGTTAAAAGGTTCAGAGTATTGTTTAATCACCCTTATGATATGTTGCCAGCTTTTTAATTTAATATTTTTACGGTTCACTGTGATACGCAGGCTTCATTACCTCTGCTCCCGGCATAATTACATTAGTTTATTTCGCCCATTGTCTTCTCGTTTAGGGCAACGCGTTTTGTTAGAAACCGGCAAAATACGCGCTGGCCATGGAATGGTGTGAAAATACCGCTTTTAAGGTTCCATGGTCACCGTCATATGCATACCATCTTTGGGATGGCTCAAATTTATGTTTCGGTGGAGCGCTGTGGTCTATTGGTAAAGCGTTGGACCCAAGATATAACGGCCTGGGTTCGATCCCCGCCATTGCCGTATGCGTTGTGTCATCGAGCAAGACACTTTATCTGCATTAACTTAGTACTGGTTCTAACCAGGAAGACATCGAGAGTCATTCAAATAAGTTCAATGAGCTTTTTTGATACTTTCGATGTAAAATAAATAAGTTTAAAAATAATCCTAAATTTACACGAAAATTGCCCGAAGGCGAACCTGGGGTATTCCTCTGCCAATGGAAGCTGGAAAAGTCCCCTACGACCTAAACTATTGACACGACTATAAAATCCAATTCAGTTCAATATAGTTTACGACCTCTCAGATTATAATCAAGCATTTCATTCTCTTTTCCTTTCCAGCAAAACGAAATAGCTTTTCTAAATTTTGGACTTTAATATTTTATTTGTTTCATTCCTATTATGGGTCTTCTCTGTCAAAACGGTTCATACAACGAAACATCCAAAAGTAAAGACATTTTAGAAACAAACCCTAGATCTGAATGTAAAATTATGTTTTATAATTAGTGTCGATGATTGACTTGCACAAGGATAGTATTTCGTCAGTAATATTTCGTGACCGCCAAGTAAGCGAAAGTAACGTTATTGGAATTTGATCCCGGCATGATCGCCATCGCCGGAAATGGTGGTATTGTCATTATATATACGTACGTTACTGGAAGCTTTAGCGGGGTATGCATTGCTTGACCGGAAGGAGTCGTAGTAACAGTTTATACTCTAGCAGAAATAAAAGTGACTTATGTGAACAGTATCAGAACTGAATTAACGTGGACAGAAGTGTATCGTTTCAATAGGTAGTTATTAGGTTTGAACACAACCGATAAAATATTATTTGATAATACTTTGCTTAATCTAAAACACGTACATAATACTTTAATTGTTTTACATTGCTATAATTATGCATTTGAATGTATAGTCATCCTTATTGGAAATAAATCTATACATTTATTTGTTGTTGTTTTTTCTCTTGTCGTGTACTCATGGTGTATCTGGCGATACTTACAAGCAATAATACATCAATCGAATATGTTCGGTAAATAGCAATAATCCCCGAAACAAAATGATTTACATCAGATCATTTTCACACTGAAGCGAATCATGCTTCATACCATAAGGGATCTGAAAATACATTATCATCGTTCGACAAATCAAATAAGAATTCCTTGAAAATGATTATGGTTTGGTTTCTACTATTATCTTAATCTCAAAGGTAATCGACTTACTTTGACATGTGTCTATAGAACAGGGTCGCCTTTCGGAGTCTTCTCCAAGTGCGCTGCAATCAGTGCCACCATTTGCAGGTGAGGGGTTTGTAGAGGTACGTGACCGGGACTGAGTGCCGCCTCCACACGTGACGGAACACGCCGTGTAATTTGACCATTCCGTATAACCTCCATCAACTACAACGAAACATTTAACCAAGAATTACAACTAAAACAAAAACGTATAGTGTTCTTGGATGTCGCGTAGAGCTTATTTTATCAATTTCACACAAGGTCATCCAGGTGAAGTTTGGTCAAAGAAGGATAAAAATATCGGACAGGGAAAGCAGCATTCAAGGACGACAGTCAACCTCAAAACACAAAAACAAACACGCAAACAGACAAACGAAAAGGCAAAATTAATAAAAAATGCAAACGACATCACAAACACAAAAGCAAATCACAACAACAACAACAACATGGCGGACAGTGTAAACAAACCGAGCTCTTGATAAAACTCTATAAATATATGATTCTAAGAATCTCACAGGGTAAGGCATTGGCATAACTTGAATATGAAATAACAAGCAATCGGACTTAGCAGATAGCCTGTTGAAAAATTTAAAGCAATGTGCCTAAACTGAAATGGAAAAAAATCCTTTCCTGCTTATGTAGATATATAGACGTTGAAGTTTCTAAAAATAGCCAAGTCCGTAAATCTGTGAGATCATAACGGTAAATCGTCCCGCTGGTCATTTTTCTGAAGTATACTGTTCAGAAAAGGTTGCGTGTGCTTGTCAAGTGATGTCCACACCACTACGATTTAGTACTCCGGCAAAGTCGTCTAACGTATACAATACACCACTAAGTAAAAATACACGAGAGAAGAGTGAACGTTCATCTCCAGCTTCGCCGGTTGACAATCCCATTAAAAAGAACAAGCTTAAACTTAGCATGGATTCCACATTGGAAGAGGAAACCACCCCTCAGCCTGTGTCAATATCTGATGGCGACATCATGAAGATTTCATCCAGCCTGAAATCTGTGCTTAGACCTGAGATTGAGGAAATCGTGATGTCGGCTATTACCTCGGCGATATCCTCTAAGCTTAACGCTCTTCTCAATGAAAATGCCAGGCTCGCTTCTGAGAATAAAGAGCTTCACGAGAGAGTTGTTAAACTCGAACATTGTGCTGACGAGGCTGAGCAGTATAGTCGTCGAAATTGTCTGCGCATCACAAATGTTAAGGAATTTCCTGGTGAGAACACTGATAACATCATTTTGGATGTCGCAAAAGTGAGTGGCGCCAGTATTACGCAGGCGGATATAGATCGGTCACACAGAGTTGGGAAGCCTTCAGAAAAGCCACGTGCTATTATCGTCAAACTTAGTACCTACCGTGCTAGGGAGCGTTTATACACCACGCGATCCAGTTTGAAAGATATTGAATACCACGGCTGCTTCATAAACGAAGATTTAACAAAAAACAGAAGCAAACTTTTGTTCGAAGCAAGGTCACTAGTTAGAACGAACAAGCTCAACGGAGCTTGGTCGTCCGATGGGAAAATGCTTGTAAAGGACACGTCAAGTAAAATCATGAGAGTATTTTCCTCCGAAGATTTGGAGAAGTTCCGATAGTGTGCTATACTGAACCGTGTTTTTTGTGCGTAACTATAGACTATATTTAGACGCCGTTTTACATTATCGGCTTTAATGGACCGTTTAATTATCGTGGAACATGAACCGTTTATTTTCACTGACAGCTTGCTGCATGGACTATAACTCTTCCACGCTGAAATGTGTATGACGATTTTCGACTATATATTATATTTGCGGACCGGTCAAGTCTCCAGCAATATATTTTATACTATATTCCTCTTTTGATACCTTGAATAGTCTTATGTGTACAGTATGTGGTATTAATTCCATATAATTGAATGACTATAATAGCATGCTCATATGTTGCCGCTTGTGCTTTGCGTGCCTGTAACCACGACATTTAAATACGCATTCGTAGTTAGTGTACACATACATCACTATCTGGTTGTCGTTATTTATAGATGATACTTGTATCAATTTGAACATGCTAATGTGCGAGTCTATGCTTTCGCTCTTGCATGCGTTCGTCCTTCCATAGAGTGTCGCTAGTTTTGCTTTTGAGATGTGCGTTTGTGAGTGTGTTGGAGTGCTCTCCGTAACCAAACATCTTTCCCGCTTATTTCTTATATACTTTGTTTTTCAAATACATTATCCTTGCACGTGTGTTACCAGACATGCAAAATTGTTATTGTATATTTAAGGAAGGAAATTATGGAGCTGTTAATTAGGTAAAACGATTCTGCCTAATTGTTTTGAATTTGACCTTAGCAAGCATTACTTATTTTACTTCTGGTAAAAGATGTAATCATCGTACACAGAAGTTTTTGATTTACATAATTTACATGATTGATGAAACGTATATTAAGAACGGGAACTCTTAATGCTGCTAGCAACTAAAACGATTGCTCATTTTTTGTTTTGTTTTGAATTTAATCTTAACTGGCATTACTTATTCTACCATTGTCGAAAGATGTAAGCACCATACACATACATTTTGATTTACACAAATTACACGTTGATATGGCCTTATTCATTGCATCACTGCTGGAAGAGGTTATATTATATTCACTAGCCTTGACTAATACAATCTACATAAGCATGCCATGTTTTTTCAGAAAATCATTTAACACACTTTATCGACATAAGCATGCCACATTTTTTAGAAAACCATTTAACACTCGAATTAGTCCTCTCGATTAATGTCAATGTCACTTACCCTGTTTGTTTATGTTTTTTTTCTTTATCACTTAACTACTTTTTTACAAACAAATGCATACATTTTTGTTTCTTTTTGGCATGGATGCCGTTTTTTTTGTTTTCCTTGGACACTATAGTGGAGTGACGGTGGGATGTGGTTGGCGGAATAGATGGCACAACCGTGCCCGGATCATATGTTTGTTTATAGTTTCTTATAGATGTGATAGATCGACGGCGGCAGAGCTGTTCCTTTTGTTCCTATTGACAATTACATGATAAAATTTAGAACCTGTTCTGCCGCTGCCATGTCTTCTTACAAATGTAATTATATGTTTGCAGCTTCTCTCCATTTGCTTATCATGCTATCCCTATTAAGATCTCCAGTTTGCTTACTTTCTATACTCTACCATGTGCATTCCACAACACATTCCGCAAACCAACTAGTATACCCACATAGGCAACTGCTGCTAGGTAATCAGTACCGTGCAAATGTTCTATTCACACAACGCATCGTTCTTGTTGGAATTGAAATAACTATTATTGCTTGGTTAAGACTATTGCTGCTGCAATACGGGGACATCCATCCTAATCCCGGCCCTCCAGTGCCATTGAATACATCCTTCGACTCCTCGTTAACTAGCAATAATTCGTCAACCACGATGTCTGATACCTTAGATGTTGCACATAACCTGTCCATAGTGCACTACAACGTACAGAGTATAATTCTTAAATTAGATTTGATTTTCACAGAACTACACCACTTCGACATTCTAACGTTCTCTGAGACTTGGCTTAATAGTACAATGTCGAACGATCAACTCATTCGTCCTTCTTTCCATACTCCTGAAAGAAAGGATCGTATCGGTGATAGCCATGGCGGGGTAATAGTTTACGTCAAGGATACTATTCATTATAAACGCAGAAATGATATTGAGTTAAACAGACTTGAATGCATCTGGGTTGATATTATATTAAACCACAAACACGTGCTACTAGGTGTATTTTACAGACCTCCAAACGCAGATGCAAATTACAATAACATGATTGAAGATTCTATTATTCTTGCGGTAGATACAGGTATTAACGATATCATTGTCACAGGCGATTTCAACTACAACATGTTACAAAGTCAAACGTCGAGTAAAGTCGAATCCCTGTGTTATCAATTTGGTCTTTATCAAACTATTGACGAACCAACCAATTTTACCGAAAATTCTTCGTCACTTATTGACCTATTACTTGTTAGTGACGAGTCTAAGTTAGTTACGAGTGGAGTGGGCGAACCTTTTTTAAACCAAGAAATACGATATCATTGCCCAATTTTTGGCATCTTTAAGTTCACAAAACCAAAATTCAAATCCTACTCTCGTAAAATATGGCGATACAACCAAGGTGACTATGACCTTTTACGTAACAAAGCCTCATCAAAAAACTGCGACGAACAAGTTAACGACGACATTAATATCTACGTGAAAAACATTTCCAACACAATATTATCGTTAAGTGCCTCATGTATACCTAACATAAACATCCGAGTTAGACCTTATGAACCGCCGTGGATAACAAATATAATAAAAAGACTAATCAGAAGAAGAAAAAGAGCATACAAGAAGGTAAAAAACACACATAGTTTACATCACTGGAGTACTTTTAGAAAACTCCGAAATCAAATTATACTTTCAATACGCGAAGCAAAGCAATTATATTACGATAACCTGTCAAATAAACTTAGCTCTAAAACTCTCTCTCCTAAGGATTGGTAGAAGACACTTAAAACATTCCTTTCATCAAATGTCAAACCTTCCATTCCTCCACTGAACGACAACGGCTCAATTATTTACGACGATTTTGAAAAGGCAAATCTTCTAAACGACTTTTTCCAAACCCAGTCTAATTTAGACGATGCGAACATCGAACCACCTTTAGTCCAACCCTTTAATAGCAATGTATCATTACAATTGTTTACTCTTACGCCAAATGAAGTTCGTGAAGTCTTACAGTCCCTTGACCCTGGTAAAGCGTCTGGTCCTGACGAAGTTAGCAATCACGTACTTCGTGAATTAGCATATGAACTTTCTGTTCCGCTATGCGACTTGTTTAATAGATCTTTAACATCGGGCAAGATTCCTGATATTTGGAAGGAGGCTTATGTGTGTGCAGTTCTTAAGAAGGGCGATCCATCCTTAGTAAATAATTATCGTCCTATATCGCTACTTAGCACCGTTGACAAAGTATTCGAACGACTCATGTTTAAATATATTTTCCACTTTTTTAGGGATAACAATTTCTTATCTGCCTTTCAGTCTGGATTCGTTCCCGGCGACTCAACAATTAACCAGCTGGTCTTCCTATACAATGCATTTTGTAACGCTTTGGACTGTGGACAAGAAGTGCGGGTTATATCTTTTGACATTAGTAAAGCTTTTGACCGAGTTTGGCACAAAGGCCTGCTTGCTAAATTGAAAGCTGCGGGGATATCTGACGACCTTTTGAAGTTACTCTCTGACTACCTTAAAAATAGAAAACAACGTATTGTCCTTCCTGGAACTAAATCAAATTGGAACTCAATTAATGCAGGTGTTCCCCAAGGCTCTATATTAGGGCCCTTACTCTTCCTTGTTTACATTAACGACATTGTTGCTGATATTGATTCCAACATACGTCTTTTTGCAGACGATACCAGTCTTTACATTATAATTGAACATAATAACGATATTGTTACTTCTGCAAATACACTCGACACTGATATAGCAAAAATTACTGAGTGGTCCAAAAAATGGCTCGTTACATTCAATCCCACTAAAACTGAATCCCTTCTTATCTCGCGCAAGCGTAACAAACCTGTTCATCCGCCTTTGTTTATGTCGAATGAGCAAATTACTGATGTTCCTTCACACAAGCACCTTGGTGTTTTTCTTTCAAATGACTGCAGTTGGCACTCGCACATTGAATATACTAAGGCTAACGCCTGGTCCAGAATTAATATAATGAGGAGGCTAAAACATCAGCTTGACAGGACATCACTAGAAATTATATATATATCATTTATACGACCTCTCCTCGAATATGCTGACGTCTTATGGGACAATTGCACTAACTACGAAAAGGCCGATCTCGACAAAATACAAAATGAAGCTGCCAGAATAGCAACAGGCGCGACCAAATTAGTATCTTTAAATGAATTAAACAAAGAGATTAGATGGGAATCTTTGGAATCACGAAGTTATAAACACAAACTTACCTTATTTTATAAAATGGTTAATTCCTTAACACCCCCATATCTTGCATCGCTAGTACCTACAACAGTTAGTGCAGCATCAGACTACAGCTTGCGAAATGCAAACGATCTTCAGGCTATTAATTCCCGAACTAGTCTCTACACCAACTCCTTCCTTCCTTCGGTTACTCGTGAGTGGAACAAACTTCCTTTGGAAGTAAGAAACTCTGACTCTATAAATGCACTAAAGCATCACCTTAACCGTAACCTTAATTACACGCCTAAGCATTATTACACAGGCAAAAGACGTGCACAGCTACTTCATACTCGGCTCCGCACCAAGTGTAGCTCGCTTAACCACCATTTGTTCATAAAAAACATCATCGACTCTCCTTTATGTCGATGTGGCGGAATAGAAACTACTCAACATTATATATTTAGTTGTCCATTGTACGACAATGCTCGTGCGGAAATGCTGGCTAGACTTCAACCATTGTGCACAGCTTCACTAAACATAATATTATTTGGTGATTCCTTGGTATCACACGATATTAATGTCACTATATTTGAAATTGTTCAGAAGTTTATTTTGTCAAGCAAACGTTTTTAACATGTTTCAGCTTAAGAGAAGCTGCTACACCGCTTACCGAGAACAATATATGTTTCCTGGGTATGATGCTGTTGTCCTGTGTCCGCCGGTCACCCCCACTGTTGCCCCACTATCGTGTCTGATACATTTGTTATTATAATATTCCGCTAAATTGAATTTTCGTTTATTTTAAGATAATCCAACTATATTCAAATGTTTTGCTTTATTATTTCTTTTTCAAACTTGTTTTGGTCCCTATTACTAATCACTGTTAGATGTATAGCTATATTACATTGTACACTTATACAAAATTTCCACTGTGCTGTTTTATACGCCAATGTTATATGTAATTTATATGATACCTAGGAAAGGAACTCTATTAGCAACTGCTTTCGTTCCAATCCTTTTTCACATTTTGTATTATGTACATTTTCACAGATTGTATAAATATTGGAAATAAAATAAGTTTAAACCAAACACAAAAGGGTTGCCAATAGGGCTACCGCCTTGGAACGGTCAGTGGCAAAGTAGGACACTGGGGGTTTAAACCGGTTCTAGGGTGCCGAAGAAGCGGATTCTTGGGCGAATAAATACATTAAAATGGATCATTTGAAAATAACAAACACAGAAAAGAAAGCAGTCGCTTAACGCAAACGGTAACGACAACGGACGAAAGACGGACGACGAGTGATAGCAATAGCTCATCTTCGACCGAGGTAAGCTAAAATGCAGTTTGATGTACTTTACAAACATATATTTTTATTATGATCATTATGGTGGCACATATTGTCAATAAAAGTACTACCATCAGTATATTATTACCATACATCTATATAAAAGGTGTATGGTATACAGCATCAGATGTTGAAACCTTAAACAAATATTTGAATATTCTTAAATATAAATATTGCATATTCATTTATTCAATAGCGGTAAGAAAACGTAATGATGTCCATTTGTTATCTAATATCGACTAAATTCGAGAAATAAATATTCACATCAAATTTCATGAAAATCGAAAACCGATTACAAAAGTAATTGTTTTCACAAAAATGTATAGGCCGAGGAATGGCGGACAATCCTCCATCGTTAAGCTTGCTTATTCTGTTTGACGATTTGACATTACCATTCTTTCACTACAACGTAGACTATAGTGTTTACCTTTTTTCGTAATAGACACAGTTTAGACTTACCATGTGAACACGTACGGGTTGCGTCAGGTGGTGACCAATCACCAGAACCTGTACACGTTACGAAGCCATTAGCAATGTCGCTGATTACAATGCCATCTTCGGGATGACTCTAATTTATGTACTATTGGAATTTTAATATTGAGATCTGCTCAATCCGGGACTAGAAGGCGTGAACGGTAGAAAGCACTTTTCACTACCGTTTATGAACAGCGTCAATCAAACCAAGACTGCAATACTTTTTGTATTTATCGTGTTCGACGATTTCCAAATGTCTCCTTTCATACTTTTTTATAAATCACAGTAGCGTTTTAAGGTTCTGAGTATTGTTTAATCACCCTGAGTATATGTTGCCTGCTTTTTGATTTAGTCTATATTCGGTTACCTGTGATTCGCAGGCTTCATAACCTCTGCTCCCAGCATAATTCCATTTTGTTTATTTCGCCCATTGTTTTCTCGTTTAGGGCAACGCGTTTTGTTAGAAACTGGCACCCTACGCGCTGGCCATGGAATGGTGTGAAAATACCGCATTGAAGATTCCATGGTCACCGTCATATGCATACCATCTTTGGGATGGCTCAAATTTATGTTTAGGTGGAGCGCTGTGTTCTGTTGGTAGAGCGTTGGACCCGTGATCTAAAACGCGTGGGTTCGATTCACGCCATTGCCATATGCGTTGCGTCAAGGAGCAAAACACTTTATCTTCATTGGTTTAGTGCTGGTACTACTCAGGAAGACATCGAGAGTGATTCAAATAAGTTCATTGAGCTTTTGGTACTTTCGATGTAAAATAAATACGTCTAAAAACGAAACATCCAAAATTAAAGGCATTTTATAACAAAACCTTAGATTTGAATGTAAAATTATTTTTTATAATTAGTGTCGATGATTGACTTGCACAAGGATAGTATTTCGTCAGTAATATTTCGTGACCGCCAAGTAAGCGAAAGTAACGTTATTGGAATTTGATCCCGGCATGATCGCCATCGCCGGAAATGGTGGTATTGTCATTATATATACGTACGTTACTGGAAGCTTTAGCGGGGTAAGCATTGCTTGACCGGAAGGAGTCGTAGTAACAGTTTATACTCTAGCAGAAATAAAAGTGACTTATGTGAACAGTATCAGAACTGAATTAACGTGGACAGTAGTGTATCGTTTCAATAGGTAGTTATTCGGTTTGAACATAGCCGATAAAATATTATTTTATAAGACTTTGCTTAATGTAAAACACGTACATAATACTTTAATAGTTTTACATTGCTATAATTATGCAATTGAATGTATAGTCATCCTTATTGGAAATAAATCTATACATTTATTTGTTATTAATTTTTTCTTGTCGTGTACTCATGGTGTATTAGGCGATACTTACAAGCAATAACACATCAATCGAATATGTTCGGTAAATAGCAATAATCCCCGAAACAAAATGATTTACATCAGATCATTTTCACACTGAAGCGAATCATGCTTCATACCATAAGGGATCTGAAAATACATTATCATCGTTCGACAAATCAAATAAGAATTCCTTGAAAATGATTATGGTTTGGTTTCAACTATTATCTTAATCTTAAAGGTAATCGACTTACTTGGACAAGCGTCTGTAGAATAGGGTCGGCTTTCGGAGTCTTCTCCAAGTGCGCTGCAATCAGTGCCACCATTTGCAGGTGAGGGGTTTGTACAGGTACGTGACCGGGAGTGCCGCCTCCACACGTGACGGAACACGCCGTGTAATTTGACCATTCCGTATAACCTCCATCAACTACAACGAAACATTTAACCAAGAATTACAACTAAAACAAAACGTATAGTGTTCATGGATGTCGCGTAGAGCTAATTTTATCAATTTGACATAAGGTCATCCAGGTGAAGTTTGGTCAAAAAAAAAGTATGATAATGGACCTTTGGAAACGGCCGAGCACGACACATACGCAATATTGCAGTCTCGGTTTGATTGAGACTGTTCATGAGCGGTAGTGAAATATGCTAGCTACCGCTCACGCCCTCTAGCCCCGGGTTGAGCAGAACTTAATTAGTCGAAGAAGCGGACTCTGGGGAGAATAAATACATTAAAACGGATCATTTGAAAATAACAAACACTGAAAAGAAAGCAGTCGTTTAACGCAAACGGTAACGACAACGGACGAAAGACGGACGATGAGTGATAGCAATAGCTCATCTTCGGCCCAGATGAGCTAAAATGCAGTTGTATATACCTTACAAACACATGTTTTTTTATTATGATCATTATTGTGGCACATATTTTCAATCAAAATAATGTAGCACGGGAGCCAACTATGGCTGGATCAGCTGCGGCTGAGAACACTCTATTATCTATAAGAAGGGTAACAGGTAACAAACAAAATAAACTGTTACTAACAAACATCACCTGATGAAATGGATAAAATAAATATGTCCTTGACTTATTAAATGTAATGTCCTTACAGTAGTTAGTTTACAATATATGCTGCCGTATTTAGAGCCTCTTCAGTACCTCTTTATCTACACATATTAGGGGTTTACACAATCGGCATCTGTTAGCAAATAAATCAAGTATAAACTCATATAAAACTACATTTATTACAAAAACGAACTATTTATTAATTTTATAAACGTAAAACGTGTCTTTAATGCATGATTGTTTTGTATTGTATTATTCGTGGTAAAAATGTTTCTATTTATGTATACTCGGTAAAAAAGTTTTGGACCAGGGTATATAAAGCCATATAAAAAATAAAAACTAGTGGGCAGAATTTAAGTATCTTTTTTTAGTAACCAAAGTCTACCCTACCCGGTTAATTTGGTACCAGAAACATTAAATTCCAAACAAGATTTGATTTTTAAAAAATATCGCGAACACGCAAAGGGTCTGTAAAAAAGGTTGCAATGTCCATTACAAGTAACAGTTACGGACACATTCGATTAACCAATAAAAAGGTGTGTTTTTTTCGCAAACTTTGATTGTAAACAATAATTATTGTTGATTGTTGATCTATTGTGAATTATCAACTGAGATAATAAGGGTCATGGTCGAATGTCAAGGTTCAGCGACCATTGTACGGGTTCGAACACTGCCATGATCCAAAACTTTTTTTACAGAGTATATGTATCAGTTAAACCCTCAAACAGCTGATTACTTTAATTGTTAGTTTTTTGTTCATATCATGAGCAGGTTCAAGTATAATTATAAAATATAGGTTCCAAAAAATCCCAGCGAATTTACTTAAATATATAATACATCAATATGGCGTTTATAATGTTATACTAACCATTTGCTGACATGCATGCAAGCCTGCCTCTACTTGACTGTTCTTCACTTGAGTGTCCTCCTTTTCGGGTTTTGACACTTGAATGACTTCCTCCACTTGACTTTTCTTCACTTGATTGTTCTCTTTTTCGGGTTTTGTCACTTGAATAACTTCCTCCACTTGACTGTTCTCCACTTGATGGTCCTCCACTTGATTGTTCTCCTTTTGGGGTTTTGTCACTTGAATGACTTCCTCCACTTGACTGTTCTCCACTTGATAGTCCTCCACTTGATTGTTCTCCTTTTGGGGTTTTGTCACTTGAATGACTTCCTCCACTTGACTGTTCTTCACTTGATAGTCCTCCACTTGATTGTTCTCCTCTTGGGGTTTTGTCACTTGAATGACTTCCTCCACTTGACTGTTCACCACTTGATAGTCCTCCACTTGATTGTTCTCCTTTTGGGGTTTTGTCACTTGAATGACTTCCTCCACTTGACTGTTCTTCATTTGATAGTCCTCCACTTGATTGTTCTCCTTTTGGGGTTTTGTCACTTGAATGACTTCCTCCACTTGACTGTTCTCCACTTGATAGTCCCCCACTTGATTGTTCTCCTTTTGGGGTTTTGTCACTTGATTGACTTCCTCCACTTGACTGTTCTCCACTTGATAGTCCTCCACTTGATTGTTCTCCTTTTGGGGTTTTGTCACTTGATTGACTTCCTCCACTAGACTGTTCTCCACTTGATAGTCCTCCACTTGATTGTTCTCCTTTTGGGGTTTTGTCACTTGAATGACTTTCTCCACTTGACTGTTCTTCACTTGATAGTCCTCCACTTGATTGTTCTCCTTTTGGGGTTTTGTCACTTGAATGACTTCCTCCACTTGACTGTTCTTCAATTCCACAATCTTTGCCAGGCTCGCGACAAATGCCTTGACCGTCCGCACAAACCTGTTGACGGTTGGTGAGAGAGTGATTGCTTAATTGAGTGATAGATTAGTTTATTAGTTAATTGCTTCAATTTAGTATACTGCTTACTTAATTGTGATATATCATAAATTATACTCTGAACAACAAACTATCGAATTGACTCAAACATATTATTGTTTATTTCCCACTTGCGGTAGGCATACATTTCGTAAAATAAACGCAGAGTAAACAATTTGATACTCACGTCACCATATTTTGCGCCTTTAATGCAGTTGCCGATGCAAGTTCGAGTGTGGTTACCTTCTTTTCATATGGTTGACGATATGTGGGTGCCGAGAGCGCCCATCTTGTACATACAACCTTTAAATGCAAGCTATAACAATAATACTGCTTCTCTCAGTGAAACACAAGCATGCTCTTATTTGTAATTATACGGCCCTAACATCTCTCTTTCACACGGCCGCTTATACGTCACCTTAATATTTATTTAGTTGTTTAGTTTTTAGAATGATCGATTTAAACTTGTTACTTTTGGTATAAATAGAACATACGGCTCAATACGTTATCATTGCGCTTGTCTGTATATATCCTGTTGATCCATCCTTTGCTGCATATCAATAAATTTAGTGGTGGCCCCGTATAGGGACATTTCAGGTTGTGTAATGCATGGATTTAAGATCTTTAGTGTGTGTTTGCGGCGCTCAGCGGGGTTGGTGCGGTGGGGGAGGTATGTTTATAAATTGGAAGCGTTAATGCGTCTATGACCTCAGCTTATCATGGAATAGATGTTACAGACTTTACTGACTTTGATCAGTATATCCTGCTGATATGTCAGCTTGAATGTTTTCTAGGATGTCACATGATAGGAATATATCGTGCGGTCATGTTAAAACCAAAATGAATTTATTACTATATAACTTACCCTAAAAAAAAGAGTATGATAATGGACCTTTGGAAACGGCCGAGCACGACACATGCGAAATATTGCAGTCTAGGTTTGATTGAGACTGTTCATGAGTGGTAGTGAAATATGCTAGCTACCGCTCACGCCCTCTAGCCCCGGGTTGAGCAGAACTCAATATTAATAAAATCAACAGCACAAAATTTTAACCATCCCGAAGATGGCATGCATATGGCGGTGGACATGGAGTTAGCCTTCTTTAATGTATTCCCCATATCGTACGGCGTATGGTCCAAATAATTAATATGTGTTTGTATTAAGTGACAAATAAGTGCGTATGTACGTAAGTGATTACTTAATCTTAATAGGGAAATATACTCTGCAAATGTATCTTTTATGAGCCCATCTCTTCAAGTATAGCCCAATGTACAATGAAATACAACAAATGAGAAAAACAGCATACGTATGCATATAAAGTAAAAAAAAACATATTGGTTATATCAGTCATCTAACAATCAAAGAAATTGATAAAGAAATAAACTTACAAGAATTAAACTGCCAATTAATAAACTCCTCAACATTGTGACGTCTAACGAAATCACTGACCTGGAATTAAAACAATAATTTTGCTTATAATATGTTAAATCTTTATTTATCTTTATTATTTATTGAAAATCATGCACATATACATATACGAATTGAATGTGAAAGCGAAATATAACTCAAACTAGGAGAAAAGAGACCAGTAGTGAGTAATATTACTTCATAATTCCAATTACAATTTATGGATAAAAAATTAACAATATTGAAACACAAATAAAAAAAAAATGATTTACAATGTACATTTGCAAGTATAAATGTTGCCAAATCGCGCATACATTACACATAATTATAGGCCTTTGGACTTTATACCATTTTAACTTTATTTTTCTAAGTTAACCTAGCAGAAACTCATGAATATAAATATAACCATATGGAATAAGAGAGCGATAATTACTTAATTAAGGACATTTAGTTTTCGTGTTTTTCCATATATACATACATATTGTAAACGTAACATTGGAGACTCCTTTAAAATTGCATCGACCCACTAACATACGTACAACACAAACATAACACAAACCTAAGACAGATTTCAGACATTCATCTAGAGATTCAGCGAACTACTGAAACGTTTCGAGATTCTGGAACTTATTCCGATATTTTACATGTCTGTGTAACAACATAACAAGACACCCGTTATGGCCCGAACAAATAAAACAAACTGCATCTCCTCCAAAAATGGCTTAAATTTCTTAACGTTACATCGCATTGTCTGCAGTCATCCTTGTATGAAACTGATAAAACATGCTTCCACTCGATTATTCCGAAGCAAGCTGGTACTCATGCGTTAACCCTTAACCCGTTAAGCACAATTATAATAGCATTAACGTCCATTGTAAACCCACATCAGCCTGCGAGTAACTCATATGCTAATCGAGGTTTACAATGTCCATCTACTGCTCAGTCATTTTCCCCAAAACACTCTTTTGTCACCTAAATGGAAAGGTCTTAATTCAAATAAAGAAGATTACATTGTATACGTGTACCGGGTTAAGGTTTAATTATCTGAAAGATGGATGAGGTATACAGTAAATAGTCTATGCGAATGTCCACGAAATGATACTTTGGTGCAACTACAACCTAGTTTAAACATCCAGCGGTCTTTTGCCACTGTACGTTCCAAGTTGGTAGCCCTATTACCAATGCGTTTATGTTTGTGATGTCATAGCTTGCCTTGTATTCATCCTTAAAATACCTATAAGGCCCGCTTTAGTTCAAATTCTAGTGCCTGCACCACCACAAGCATCTCCAAACGTTTAACTTTTTGTCTTACTGCCGTTAAATGTTAAAGATCAAACAGTATTGTGTTAAAAAGTATGAAAACTATGGGATTAATTTATGTTGGTCTATTAACAATTCAGGAGATGTTCTTGATCAAACTTGCGATACACGTCAAGTTTCATCTATAAGTACTGATGACTTCTCTACACTATATACAACCTGACCGCATCACCGTATCAAAGACAAGCTTATTGATCTCATTCAAAACTCTTTCGCTAGAGAAAAATATGCATTATTGGACTGTAATATTATTAAAGCGTATTTTAATAACGGCAGTTTAGACAATTACACTATGTGGACTTGCCAAGAAGTTTGTGAAGCACTCATTTTCCTATTAGATAATAATTTCGTCAGGTACGGAACTACCGTTTATAGACAAATTGTTGGTATCCCGATGCGTACGAACTCTTGTCGCAGATTTGTTCTGAGATTTCAAGTTGTCTTTCATCCGATACTCAGGCAGGTGTAATTGAAGCCTTTAATGACACCTCGCGGTATTTGGATGACATATTGAACATTGACAATCCTTTCTTTTCTAGTAGAGTTAATATAATCTATCCTAAGGAACTTCAAAACAACAAAGTTAACATGTGTCTTACTGTTTCTTTTTTTCTTTATTTACATCTCTCTATTGAAAATGGCGAAATATTTAGAAAAGTCTATGACAAAAGAGATGATTTTAATTTTGATATTGTTAATTATCCCCATTTAGATGGGGATGTTCACCGAGCTACTTCTTATGGGGTCTATGTTTCATAACTTATTCGTTTCTCTTGATCTTGTAGTCGTGTTGATGACTTTAATATTCGTAATATTAGTATAACTAAACAGCTACTCCATCAGTTATCATAAACGTCGAAAACGTTTACAACGTTTTATTATTGCTACCCTGATCTACTTTTAAAATCTAAAAGTAATTTCAGAACTCTTCTGCGACACGGCCTATCACAATCTGACTTCTATGGTGATGTCATTTACAAACTTCGTAAGATCCTTTGTCAAAATCACTTTCATACAAGCTTCATTAAACTTGTTAAACGTATGAAAAGAGGTTATGTCTCTATCATTTTGCAATGTTTAGTTGTTGACCCATTTACAGTTCGCCACTATGCTTTCCTTTTTAATTGTGCGATGACAGGACAGAGGGAGAACCCCACGATGACGTCTATCTAAATCATTATAGGACGGTAGAGTTAGATGTTTTGATGAAATCATTAACGGTTTGTTGTCTTCTCAAGTCATTTAGTACTTACTTTGTGGCATTCAAGGCTTTTGTTTGTTATATTATATATCATGATCATTGATGTGTTTTACTTACATTGCCTATTAATGCTACATTGTTTGTAAGAGATTATAACCTGGCGGAGATATCTTTATTTCTTTGCCACTGACCGTTCCAAGGCAGGTAGCCCTATTGTCAACAGTTTTGTGTTTGTGAAGTCTTATCTTGCATTTTATTCATCTTTATAGTTTTATTTTGTTTCTCTGTGTGTTTGTGGTTGACAGTTTAATGTCTAATGTCGTCATTGAATGCTACTTTACCTGTTCGACTTGTTGCTCTCAAAGGATCACCTTTATCAGCATTTATTAACATGCACGCTAGCGTTCGTTTAGTGCAGTGTGGCGGCTGTAAAAAGTCTCCCCGTGCTACGAATCAGTAGTGTTATTTTTTACTGGTCCTTTGGGACCAACGAGCTCAGTATAGATGGCTTTAAAGTAGAATACCGCTTAAGCCGGTGCTAGGGGGCGTGATAACTGTTGCTTCTTTCATTACTTCTCATGAACAGACTCAATACAACCGAGTCTGCTGCTTTATTCTCTGAATTGTGTTTGTTGCTCGCAAAGGATCACCTTTATCAGCATTTATTGTATAACTACTTTTGTAATTATTGTTCGTTTCTGAGCATGTTTTTGGTTGACTGTGGTCCTTTAATGCTATATTTCCTGTTCGACATTTATGTCTAATTTTGTCCCTTTGTACATTTGGACGTATTGTATAACCACATCCACATGCTCTTATTTAAATACAGACATGACAATCTTGATATTTTGTTAGCAAGTATTAAATGGACACATGGCAATCCAGTTTTATTTAGAAAACTAGCGGCATTCCGTTAGTTTTTCTGCATACATTGCAGTAGTTCAATCATTAACATTAATTATAAGAATAGTATAAAGAAAATTCTGGTTGCATTTTACTAGCTGTTGATTACATGTCATCAGTAATATATTCAAACCTATGGTAGAATAGCGAAGACAAAATGAAAGCTTAACATTGTATTTAATATACACAAGCAGATTTAAGTCAAAATGGTACTGGATTAATAAATCGAGAGGCTACAGTAACTTTAAATGCTTGTTAGAAACTTCGATACATATATGTACTGAATAGAGGATCCTTTGGAAGCAACAAATCCAAGCAAGAGATAAAAGTAGCAGACTCGGTGTTATTGAGACTATTCATGAGAGATTATAAGAATCCATCACGAGTATCCATGTGCGATAGAGAAATCTCACCCGAGGGGTTATAATTGCAACCAGGGACGAGGCTGTGACGAGTGCCTGGTTGCAATTATAATCCCGAGGGTGAGATTTGCCTATCTCACATGGATCAATCTTGATGGATTATTTTTCTCCCATTATGTGTTTATTACCGGCTTAAAATCAACGACTTTGCTGATTTAACGCCAGAATAAGGCGACGTCGACGTGAAGTCATGACGTCGTAAGTCACATGTCATGTAAGATAGGGTTATCTCACTCGAGGTAAATGCCTATCTCACATGAGAGAAAATGGGAGACAATGTCAAGTGCCACACCTCTCATGATTGCCATGTGTAACATTAGCTCTCAGTTGTATTAATCCGGTATCATTTAAACTTGAAACCATACTGTGATACATTAAATACAATTTTGAGTTTTCAATTTTTCTTTGTTAATTTACCATATAGTTACATATACTATTGGTGCAATGTAATCAACATCTAGAAATATGCAAACCTAATTCTCCGATAGCTAAAAGAGGAGATTAAGTACTGATGCCAGTCTAGAAATTCCTCTGCTTATGCCCTTTTAATACAATTTCACTTTAAAAGGCTGGACTTTATTTTCTTTGTGAACAAAACATAAAATGCAAGCGTGATCCAACGTAAACAAACGATAGGAAACATAAATAGAAATGTCAGAAAGTCAGTTTTGTTGTTTAATTTAATCTTTTACTTATCCCAGTTTAGTATTCATAAAACTCAAACGTAATATTTCTCACTTGTACATAACATGTGGTTTATATTATCATTTGTACACACACACACCATTGTAAAATAAATTGCTTAAGACGTTATTCTGTTCTAATGACCGAAGAGACGTTCAGCTTACAATTTAAGACATATGTCCCAACATGGGCGTTGAAAAGTATGAAAGCCATTCTTATTACTGCTTGCATGCATGTTGTTTTAAGTTGTTCCGGTATTTAGGTCTCACTACAATGTTAGCTCCCTTGAAACCCACGATCGGGTAACTCTTGCGCCATAAAAAGTAATAGTATGTTATTCGGTTGTTAATATGTTTAATAATTGCTGAATATATTTTTATTTGTTTCTGCAGGTGAGATGAACACAGTCTGAAATTAGATGTGAAGATATTAAACGACACTTACACCAACATATGACATATATATGGGAGTTGAAGAAGAGAAGGAATTCTGGTCCAATCCCAAAATAGTGAAAAGGAGGACACCACTCATATTAAAAAATCTTGGACAACGAACTAGATTGTGTACAGTTCTGTGCGGGCAAATGACTGTGTATAAGAAAAGTAACTTTTAGCTTGGAAAGTTCGTTTTCGGAATGGCCCAGTAAACTTGTTCATATATGTCAGCATAATGCAAAGCACGGTGTTGTGAGGCATATACGTGGAGACTCAATTACTGTTTTTTTTCTTTGAATAGCTTTGCAGGGGTGGTTGCGTGGCCCAATGGAAAACGGGCTGGATTTTAAACCGGACGACCCAGGTTTAAGGAAGGATAAAAATATCTGACAGGGAAAGCAGCATTAAGCCTCGTTGGTGACCAATAGTATCTTCGGATTCTTTTTTGGCGAGACACTTTGACTTTGACCGGATTTGAACGTAGACCGGGCAGTGATGTGTGTCGGAGTATATCTTCCAAGCATATTAAAGAGCCATATGACTCTATTAGATAAGAAGTCCCGGATTCCTATGTATCCTGTTTTAAATATAGTCTAGGTATGTGTTGTTTTTTATAGGAATAAATATTTAAGTGTAAATGTATGTTCCAGACACAAGTGTTTCAATGTTAAGTAAAAACAGGTTGTACATTCTTTTTTTTTGTTCAAATCGGGATTGTATTTTTTTGTATTTAATGTTAGTACACAGGTCTCTTTGTCCCAAAGTTTAACCTATAGCGATAATTAGTGCTTTATATTTGTTGTACTTATTTCATGTCAAACACATTTTGCACGAGGACTTGAATTCCATTTCTAAAAATTAAAAAAACAAAATTAAATTGAAACAAAAAACGAAAAGAAGCAACGGAGTTAATTATATAATTTCTATCAACACCGTGGGCATCGTCGTATGTAATTCTTTGAACTTTAATAATGAGCAGAAAAAGAGTAATTAACAAGTAATCAGTTACATTTATTGAATACAAACATGTTGTTGATAGATCTTTATTGTTTAAAGAAACAAAAACAAATAAGAAAATAAACACCTGTTTCTAAAACGGAGTATGATAATGGACCTTTGGAAACGGCCGAGCACGACACATACGAAATATTGCAGTTCATGAGCGATAGTGAAATATGCTAGCTACCGTTCACGCCCTCTAGCCCCGGGTTGAACAGAAAAGAAATATAAAAAGATCGGACAGGGAAAGTAGCATTCAAGGAGGACAGTAAGCCAAAAAACATAGAAACAAACACGCAAACAGACAAACAAGAAGGCAAAAGCAATTATAAATGCAAATGACATCAAAACACAAAAAGGGTTGACAATAGGGCTACCGCCTTGGAACGGTCAGTGGCAACGTAGGCCACTGGGGGTTTAAACCGGTTCTAGGGTGCACCAAACCTCACACTTACCCTACTGTCATCCCATTAAAACAGGACAGTGTAAATAAAGAAATCCCCGCCATGATCTAATCTCTAACCAAAAAGGCAGCATCAATAGACAATATAAAAAAACACTAATATGCTCGTGTAAATATAATACAAAAACACAATAGCCTAGAAAGCCACAATGAAGGTACTCAATGACTTTGCAGAAGCCAGAGCAGTAAGAGAATAAACCATTAAGGGCACAACAAGAAAGATCAAACATCAAACGCCACTGTCCCAATGGGCTTTAGGTAGGCGTCATCATAGGGTCCACAGCCTGTCCAATCATCGTACAATTAAAGAGGAAAGCATAGTGGCAAACTGTAAAATGGTCCACCACAAAGCATGCAGTACGTTGCAAAATGATACGGTCATAACCTCTTTTGATAAATTTTTAACAAGTTTAACAAAGATTGAATGAAAGTGATCATGACCTAGAATCTTACAAAGTTTATAAATCATATCACCATAGAAGTCAGGTTGTGATAGTAGTCATAAAATCAATAGTACAACATTGTAACATCCCGAAGATGGCATGCATATAACGGTGGACATGGGTTATACTGCTTCCCCGTGTCGTACGACGTATGTTACCAGTATCTAATACAATTAAATACCCCGAAGAGTGAAATAAAGATAATGGAATTAAGTTGGGAGCAGCGGTTATGAAGCTTGCGTATCGCAAGTAACAGCCAAAAGACTAAATCTAAAAGCAGACAACATATCCTATGAGTGGTTAAACAGTACCCATAGCCTTTTATCGGCCGGAGTAGTGGAACCACTGAATCAAAAATTAAGTAAGAAAACAACAGAAATTGAAAATATACAACCGGTAACTAAATATAAGTATCGGGCTCAGCGATCTCCAAAGATCGAATGAATAACAGTACTGATTGCAAGTGTTACAATGTTTACTACCAGCACGCGTTTTATTGAATGGCCAGCGCGTGTAACTATATGTCTAATAGTAGTTTAAAGCTGAATTTATTTAACACATCTTCTTTGAGGATAGATTCCGATTAAGGGGACCGCCCAGTGTACGATCACATTCCGCGGTGACGAACGGTGACGGGCGATACAACTCCAGACGAAGAAATAAAGAAATGAATGATGCATGTACAAGTCAACTATTCGGACAATAACGTAAAGAATGAACCATCATTGCAGATAAGCTATTGAATTGAAGTTTATAGTCGCACTAAAAGCTAAGGTCAAATGGTGACTTTGCAGCTTCCATTGGTGGAGGAAGACCCCCAAGGGCCCTCTGGGTATTTTTTGTGGAAGGACATGCACCCGGGTTGAACTATAGACGTTCCGCAAGCCATCTGGATATCTTCCTCACATATCGATTCCTAGACCCACGAGGGATCGAATCGATTGCATTGCAGGGGAAACTGGTTCATATCATGTTTTTTTTGCATACCGATATAAGACGTTTTACACGGTTGCTGCGAAATATGATATAAATAATTACACGTGGGACAGATGAGGGGAACCAAACTCAACAATGTTATAGAAAAAATCATAAGAGCTTGACGAATAATCAGGACATATGTTGTATAAATAGCACGTTCACATTTGAGTGGTATGCTATGCAATTAAAAACGTATCGGTATCCTCACAGACCTATTAACAAATAGATAGGAAACTGTAAATTGTATCTAAATTTCAGGTGAAACCAGTGCAAAAATTTCACAAAATATTGCCTGACTTTAAACACCCATATATCATGACAAGTTGTATGCATATACGTTTCTTTTATGTCAAAAGCCATCACACATTCATTACTTTTTCTAATGATGTTATGTTCCTAAGGAAAGTTTCACTACATCAATTGCTGTTTGTTTGAATGAAGGAAAAAGCCAAAAATAGACATATTTATCTTTAAACAGTTTTTTATACAATTTCTTATTTTGAAAATAAAAATAAATTAATATAATTCCATTTCGTTATTCATTATAAATCTTTTGAATGTATGTAGAAGGAAAGGTTAACGTGGCACGTTACATTTTGACTTATTCATTGGTTCAGATAGGAAGTTTCCAAAAAGTTATTATTATGTGTGTGGACAAATGCTTCTTGAACACTATATCGGAATATTTTATTATGTTTTTGGGTTGAAATGTATTTCACAAAACTTTGATGAATCATTTTAATAAGTACAGTGCTTTTTATATGAATTAATCTTCAGTTTCTTTAAAACATATAATTTCAATTTCAGATTCCTGTTGTTTTAGCTTGCATTGATAATGTATTGCTGCTTCAAACATAGCGTGAGTGATTGTTTTATATTGCACTTTTTGAAGAAAAATTAAATATACTACGGATGGTCCTGTCTGTCAGTCTGTCCCTGAGTCGGGTTTTGGCTTGTAACCTGAACTCCTCCTATATCAGCTGAAGAAGGAAGGGAGTTTATGTTTGGCATAGTGCTTGCGTAGGATATGTTTATGACAACGAAGGTTTGGGATCCAGGTTCTGCCAATCACTGGAAGGCTGAGCAAAGCACATACATTTGAAACTTTTCTCTAGTTCATAACGTGCACATAACATGATATCGCTAACACGACGACGATGACTGCTTTTAAATGTAAGTAAACTTTTATATAATTCTCTTTTCGTTAAAATATACTGAACCAAACAGCTAACGCATTAGTAGACAATATCTTCAATATCGCAATAATAACAATCAATAAATCAAAAACAAATGTCATTCTGAACGAGAGAAATATCTTATCAATAACGACTTTCAATTTAAAAAAAACTCATTCAAATCACCGGTCTCCAACGGTACCAGTTGGCATATAATAAATTCATACATTAAAGGTATTGTCTACTGGTGCGTTAGCAGTTTGGTTCAGTGTATATTCAGTAACTTGAAACAACTAATGTAAAATGTACTCACTGGTAAACACATTATGCGACCTTTGTTTACATTACAAAATTCCTGTGATATAAATAAATCGGTTCGCCACGTATGTTACATGTACTGTTGTTTTCTTTCTCAGCGTAAAACTCATTTCATGCATCATTTTAACATGAGGTATAGACAAAATCTACGTATTTCGCATAGTATGCCAAGTTTCATTTATGTTGTTATAAGGCTTGCAAATGTTTCGTCAACTGATAAGTTTGATTAAACATGCTCTGCCTTTAAAACAAAAATCAGTATGGGAAACAATAATATAACTTAAACATTTTGAGAGATTTTGAAACAGTCCACATGGTAATAACTGGTACCACCAGTTTATGTCTGTGATGTCATATCTTGTCTTTTATTCATCTTTGTAGTTGTATTTTGTTTTGGTTGAAAGTGGTCCTTGAATTCTCTGTTCCACTTTAATATCTACTTTTGTTTTACTCAGTAACACTTACAGCGCTCTTCCTGGTTGGTGATTGGCCCCTCTACAGTCAGTCACTTACGCGATGACAATATAACCTCGTGGGACTCCATGATTGCACCTTCTCAACCCTGAACCTTCGTCCATCGGGTTTTCTGGACGTATCCTAGATTGGTTTTCTCTTTGGCTTCAACTGCTGTGGTTGTTCAGTACAATTCTGAATACATCCATATGTATTTCTAATTATGTTTTTATATGTATTTACAATAAAATACACGTGTATTCTTTCTCTGACTGGATGTGGACAAAATTGTTAAAGATTTCCTTTTGATGGGATGTGTTTTTTTTCAATTTTAGCGCTGAAGATAGGATAATAGCGAGGATGTGTACACTTAAAATCTATTTAAGCTAACCAGTGGGTCATATTGCCTACTGACATTTCCAAGTTGGCAATCCTGTCTTCACCACTCTTCCGTTGTGTATTGTCTTTTTCATTGTACAGCTAATTTGCTCTTGTTTGTGGTACACTGCGGATCTACGGTGCCATTGCATCTGGGTGCTGTGATTTCTATAGGACCATTTTTCTCATTTGTAACATCTTAAAGGGACACTGTCCGTAACTTTTAGCTTATAAAACACCCAATAATTTTGTTCGCAAACATTATACACTAAACATTATTCAATATTTACTAATTAAAAGCAAGATTGTTTAACGGAATTCAATCGCGGTACAAAAAAAAGCAAATCCACTTCGTGGGTTTGAACTCGCAGCCCAAACTCGCAGTAAAAATAAGTGTGCGTGAGTATAAATTTGTCCGAACTCGCTCCCGACTGAGCTAAGCGGGCTACACATATTACGAAATACATACTATGGTGAAAACCTAGTGCGCTATGGAAGTCACGTGAACGCATAAAATGTAAATATTGTGGGTCCCACTTTATTTACATTTAATAATTAAAACTTTTTTTTCCCCAAACTCACGAATGTATTCCTACATACTTCTTAGGGTCTATCCTCATGTTTTCATGTATACATTTCAATGAATAAAAGTCAGACAGTTATTTGGTTATGCTCAATATCTGCTTACTTACGGACAGTGTCCCTTTAAACGCTCTAGCAAAACGGTTTATCCGATATGATGAGCACGAGATTCTTTTCAAATAACTGTGGATAGTCAACGATGACAAAAGTTCACCTCACTTATCAAATATTTTAGCATGTAAATAATCATTTGAAAACGGGAAATGAAGGCCGATAAATGCTATTTTTGTATCCGAACTGATAACTTCATTCAATGAGTGCTCTGGTGGATATTAGCGACCATACGAGAATAGAACGGATTATCAATATTGAGTATGTCATTATGTTTTATTAAACGCATCAATACTTTCTACATGGCTAGAAGGTGACAAACTCAAAATACACTCTCTTTCATAACATTATAAAACAAATCAGCGACAACACCTATTGGAATACCAACAACCTGGCAAAAAACAGTTTTAACTTATCTAATACAGATGTTAATTAAAAGAAAATATACCTTTCCACAAACGCGCAAGTCCACATGGTATACTTATCATTAGTAGCATTTGTAATAAAAAAAACGGCCTTGACATTATTAGAAGCACAACACACGCCTACCATCGAGTGAAGGATTTCCATATAGTAGTTAAATAATCTATTTATTACATTTGTAATCAGATTCTGTATGATTTAAACAGAATTAATTGCTTTATATAGCGTAATTGGCGGATGACGTCGACGTCAATAACACATTATTGACGTCATAAATCGACGTCGCAGTTAGTTATTTTTGTGTTCCGAGTTAGTTATTAATATTTAGCGATTATGAATATTTTTCCACTGAGAAATCCCAATCTTTCACCCACAGAAATGTAATAAATATAATTAATAACTATCTTATCTTTGGTCAGGTGTGGTGGAGTAGTGTACAGTGTGAATATATACTGAACACAAACAAGAGAAGAAAGTAGCAGACTTGGTTGTACTGAGTCTGTTTATGCGCGGTAATGTAAAGTGCAACACCGCCCACGCCTCATAGCACCGGATTAATCGATAATCTACTTTAAAGCCACACAGACTGGTTTTGATGATCCCGAAGGACTAGTTTGTAATAACACTACTGAGATGTGTTAATAAGTCTAGGTGCTTAGCGTAAAGTCATGGAAGTACTTACACCGTAGTTTATCAAGGACTTCTTCGGATTAGTTTATCGACCAAAACAGACAGATTCGTAAATTTTCAAAACCTTCCGCAATAGTCTATAACATATTCATTAATCGCATAATGTCAAATAACCTACAGTTTTGATACCTGGGAGGTAGGACATGAACTTGAATTTGCGATAAAAACGTTATTTGTATGAATTTTTGCAACGTTTAAGAATTCAATACATGCTGCAGTAGGAGGCTTATTCTGCTTAGTATTTACAGCAACTTTTAAATCCATAGAAGACACATGCTGGGCATTAAATTCACAAATTAGCTTTCATAAAAATAAAGGTAAACAGTTTGCAATTTACACATGCAATTTGAAAAATGACATGTAATGTGCATCGTGTGTTTGTTATTGTGACATACAGTATCTGGTTCATTTATAACATAATTTTCACGATTTATCATTTTGTATTTGTCACGTCATTTATTTGTTTAAATATAATGACCAGACCCAATTATACCATACGCAGACGGCAATCTGAAGACAAGTCTGTTACATACATTGTAATTATATCAGCATTGTGTACGAGGATTTATATCTAGGAAATGTTGCAACTTTTCGGTAAAATGTAAGGCAAATCATTTAAAAATAATACTTATAAAATACTTATTGCATTATTGCTTAGGCAAATTTCATTTAATCTAATAGAGCATGTTTAACTGTGTTTCATATTATGCTGAACACTGTAAACTAAATTGTACGGCTTTTTGTTATATTATGAACTGAATTATTTATCTCAAATTAGAAAGAAAACAAACATGTGACATGTATGTTACTTTAATAAATATATCAACTTGATTAGTTCAAATACAATAATAAATATATACAATTATTGCTATCGACCAGTCATGTAGACGCAAATTCAACCAGGCTGTTTAACAAACGTTTAGTAACGGGTGAATAATTATCAAAATGGAATGAAACATAAAGAAAATTAGACCATGTGAAGGTTCTTTTGAAACGAAACGGATAGGTAGCTTTCCCCGACCCAACACGCCACGCCGTACCCCCGCCCCCGCCCCCACCCACAAACACACCCCACTTCTACTCCACCCCATCCAAGATACAAACGCGCACACACACATATATACGCGCTGTCCGATTATCTGTATCATTACATGTTGTTGTGTTTCATAAGTTTATTTTAATTGAATTTTTTTATTTATATGTATAACGCATTCAATAAAATCGCATCGAACTAGAGTTAGGTAATCAAACTGTGCTTGAAACTAATAAAGCTAAGTTGAGAATGCTTAATTATACTCATTCTCCATAAGACAGCTACCTCGGTAGCTCAGTGTAAGGCATTGTGCTTGAAACTATAAATGTATCCACAACGCCGGTTCGCTCCTTTGCTGACGCATGTCCGATGGAAAACTGTGTTTTAATCTCTTATCCCTCAGAGGTTACAGTTTCATATATAACGAAATTTGATGTGTTAACTAAACGTACTTGCCACTTTTTCATAGTCTCGTCCGTCGAATAGGGACGTTCACGGATCTATCTATAGTGTTTCCGAGTACGTTAAAGGACCTTAGGCATTCTCGATTTTGCATAATGTCGCTCTCGTTTTTCGCGAAATATCGAGTTCGGGGTGTTTCAATGAGTATACAGTGTTTAATTGTTTTAGACACATTGTAGAACGTATCATGCAAAAATATCGTGAGAGTGCTGTTTCTAGTTGTGTTAGTAATATAAGCGGTGGGAATATTGACCTTTTCTTGGTAAAATGGCTTTTTTACTGCCATTATAATGATACCTTAAAACCAAAAGTATGTAGATGTGCGTTATTCAAAGATCATAATCCTCGTTTTTAATTAAATTATTTAAAGTAATTAACTTTATTTATTACACTTAAATACGTCCCTACATTTTAATCATGTCTACCAAGTTATATATATAACTTTCTTGTAAACAGGAACGGTTCATATTAATCTGTCTACCAGTCATAAAATAAAAATAAAAGAATAATTAAGCATATTAGTTTGAGAGACTTTAAATTCTCCTTTAAATAATGTTAACAAACGCATATTACACAAGCGAATATGTATCGCAAAAAGTAATTTATTGTTGATAATTGTTACGGCATATATAAAATAACAGAACTATGCAATACATTTTTTATTTCTACTATAAGATTTCATAAATCATAGGACGTACATAGATATATAGCCATGCTGAAAAAATTAATTGAAAGTCGCTTATGTTGGGTTTTATTTACATGTTGTTTATTGCAATCAAAAGATAAAGGGTTTCTCCAATCGTAATAATGCGATACCCCGTGGCTAATTGGCTGTCCTAAGCAGGATGTTTGTTTAGATCAAAGAGGCCATAAATCTGGCTACGCGTGGAGTGTTGACATCAGGTACATACAATAATTGTGTCATATTTTAATGTGTGCCATACGGCGAGGGTAAAAAAATTACTTGAGTTAACTGTTTTAATTTTCAATTTTATTTATAGAATGCATTTGTGAAACTAAACACATTACAAATAGATTACGTTCAGTAGGATTTGTCCAAATAAAAAACGTGAGTCAGCACGTACAGTATTGGACTCTCAAACTACTGGTAGAAAATATTGATATGAACCGTTCCTGTCTACAAGAAAGTTATATAATATATATATATATATAAAACTTGTTAAATGTGATTAAAAAGCAGGGACTTGCTTATTTAAGTGTATTAAGTAAAGCTAATTACTTTAAATAATTTACTAAACATGAGGAGTATGATATTTGAGTAATACACATCTACCTTAACTCTCACTTTCAAGGTATCATTATAATGGCAGTAAAAAAGCCATTTCCCCAGAAAAGGTCAATATTCTGACAGCTTATATTACTAACACAACTAGAAATAGGACTCGCACGATATTGTTGCACGATACTTTCTAAAATGTGTCTAAAACAAATAAACACCGTATATTCCCTATACAGAGTTAATGTTGAGACCCCCGAACTCGAAATCTCGCAAAACACGAGAGCGGGATTTGATAATGGCAAAATGGTGAATATCTTTATTATTCCGAATAAATAAAGTTATCGGATTTGTATTTATCCCAAACCCTTCTTCTGGGACGGCTCCAAATAACATTGCATGTGTTGACAAACCATTAAACACCATTTAAATATTTCCGTATTTTGTTATAGCGCCGCTTACTGATGTGAGATGGGTACACTTAAAACGTGTAGACCACTCGCTTATTCATACACACTAATATCTACACGCGTTGTGGATTTTCACTTGGTTAAAGGGAGTACATCAGGATTGGTAGTTCTTTTAAAAATGTTCAAATATATTATTTCGCTATTAAAATAAGAAAAATGAACTAATTGAGCTATAAACGACCAAAGTAAATTACACCGAACACATACAATAGAAGACATAAATATGGTATTGACTAACTAAGGTTACGTGCCAGGGATAGCTATTTTAAGCTTGGCGGTAAAAAAATCGCAACATCTTGCAAAACGAGCGTCATGTGTCAGTATCGCCGGGGTAATCACGTGTGACGGTTATTTATAATCTGGTAATTACCCCATGGCCTAATAAGCCTTGCTGTAATTCATAATTTGTAAGTATTGCGCTGTAGTAGAGGAAACTTATTGAGCTATCTATAGCCAGGGCTTTATATGAATCATTTAAAGCCCTGCTATAGCTTAGAGCCATTTCACAATAGAATTTATATGATATGTAATTTCATAGCTTTGTATTTTATTAATACACGTGTTGCCTCCAAAACCTGATGTACTTCCTTTAAGTTGCGGAAGGACGATATAATTCGAGCATTTAAAAAAAACCATGCCTGTAGTAATAGTAGTAGTAGCAGTAGCAGTAGTAGTAGTAGTAGTAATAGTAGTAGTAGTAGCAGTAGCAGCATTAGTAGTAGTAGTAGTAGTAGTAGTAGTAGAAGTAGTTGCAGCGGCAGCAGTTGCAGTCGTAGTAGCAGTAGCAGCAGCAGTAGTAGTAGCAGCAGCAGCAGTAGCAGTAGTAATATCATCCAAATTAACACAAAATTACGACATGATGTGAACAAACGTAACGCATGCAAATAATAAACGTTAACATGAACTATTTAATTACGTTTTTTACAGTGCAAGCTTTATCAAATGTGCTCGCTGTCACCGAGCTTCGTCGTGCAGCAATGGATGGTGGTCTATACAACTTAGACCTACACTTAAACACAAGCCTTAACAAGTCGAAAATATATTTTTCATAAGCAATATTTTCTTGAATTAGGCCAGATGACTTTACCCGTTCGCATGTAACAGTATTCGTTCTATGCAATTATGTTCATTGGCGAATTTATGCATATCTTAAAACAAAAACATTTGATTTAATAAGTTTATCCTTATACCTGCATTATTAATTATTCATATTTATTTGTCAAATCAATGCTATCAATGTATATAGGACTGGTATCCTGAACTGTTATTTACGAGTGTCCGTGGAGCGTCCGTTACTGACCATTACAGTCACAGTTGCGTATAAGCGTTTATTTATCCTCGCTTTATTCAACTAAGTATTTTAGCGAGCAGACCTAGGTTTAAAGTCTCATCCGAAGGACTGAACCAGTCACAGTTGGGGTTCTCAGCGTCTTATATGTTGGCCAATCAAATGTTGTTACATAGAGACAGTTACTCCCTTTTATTTCAATCAGCCAATCACAATTGACGAACTAAATAATGCATGGTATATCCTAAATTTTAATTATGCATACTTTATTGTATTATATAATTTCATCAGGCGACATAACATTTTCAACTATGATTTACGACGAATAGTGATTTAATTTATAATTAAAGAGGCACTTTATAACAGGCTGAAATTTATTTTCAATATATGTTATTTGTATTGTTAATACAATGTACACGGGTCAAAATAATTATTTGAGCAGACGAAAACTATCTGGTATGTGATACACTCAGAAACTATTTTTATTGAATAGTTTTATACTATAAGGAGTAAAACACATTATTAAGTTTACTTCCGTTTTTGTACTTTCTACATATATAGTGAGCACATACAATGTTGTACAAATAATCACAGACATATTAATAATTAGCTATTAGGTCTGTGAAATAATTAGGAATAAAAAAATGTAAACCAGATATAACTATTTTACCACATTGCAATATGATAACGTTGTTTTCTTATTCGATTCGGTAAAAGTTAAATAATATAACTTCACAGGATATCGAGTTCTTCAAAGTTAAGTTAATATGTTTTTCTTAGTATAAGTAACTGTATGACTTTGTTTATATCTCTCAATAACGGCAATATCTGCAAATTTCGAAACATTATAGTCTAGGTTTGAAACACGGCAGTCTTGATCTTCTTTATTTAAATTCGCGGCGTCCAGTCAATTTCTTTCCTGTATAATATCAATTAAATTCGTGCCTTTTGTGACTGTTTCTTGTCGTTCGTGGGTATCTTAAAGTGATGAATTATAAGTTCATACTCTGTACTATAATGTATATATCGGCGTATTCATGCAATTAAGCCGCTATTCACGCTTTATTTCCAACCAGTGTACCTTTTTTTTTGCAATCGTAACAGTGCATAATTGTATTCAAATTAAACAAGGAACATATGTTTCACAATATATGACATAATAGCTATGAACATCGTTGTTATAAAAAATGTTTCATACGCGCAATTTAATTTAATGACTATTTGAATCAGCTTGATTCATATTAAAGGGATAAAGACAACCTGATTTTTTTTAAAACTCGCGGCATCCCGTTAGTGTCTTCGTTAATTGCATATTTTGTTTTTGTATATTACTACATTTGATAATATTGCACCCCAATATTGTATTTATCCCGTGGTAGTTTAACGAAAATATTAAAAACTCTCAGATGATATAACCTTTAATTTAAAAATATACTCAAGCATCGTTAGAGGGACACATCGCAATCTTGTTGTTTTTTTTAAACTCACGGCGTCCGGCGGATAACTTGCATTTGTTCAATCATTTATATTAATTATAAGAATAGTAATAAGCAAATTGTATTGTATTGCACAATACTATATTAAAACGTATAGTAAAGTAAGACGAAAAAGAGAATACTTAAAACAGTATCTATTTAAATGTAACCAGGTTGAAACTAAACCTGATTCTGGTTATATAAATCGAGACATCCATTTCAAACACTTTAAGATTGCCGTGGTCCCTTTAAAACAAACTCCATACGGAGGTGCTTATTTTAATAAAATTATTGAAGATTGCCCTGCGTCCCTTTAGAATCATTAGTGCATTCCATATGCATGTAATATATATCTTATTTTTTAATTTCACACGGATCACAAACACGTTCCTTGATTCTAGCTCATGACTCAGCCATTGATGTAAACACATAATGGGGATAAAACAACAGATGTGTTTATATTGGGACAGTGACAGAGGGAGCTGATATGAAGAATGAAGACATGAATATGGTATGTATCGGACAAACGCGGGGCAGAGGTGTTAGCTCCAAACCACAATGCATTATCCACTGAGCCACAGAGGCCACTTTGTAAATGAACATATTCAGTAGTATCTCCCTCAAATTATATATTGTTTATGTACGGGAAAATAGGAGGAACAGAGATAACTTAGATTTTTACGCGATCTGATAGTACATATGATTATTATTCATAAAAGTAATACGTATAGAATATGTACAATATTATCTGGCGTGTTGTTATGATTGTTAATATGACTAGTGTTATAATTATTGCAGCAAACCTGTATCAAGACACAAGGTTAATCGCTTCTCAAGTGAGCCCAGAAGTTGCATGTACAATACATGAAAAGCCAACAATGCGTTCCACCGTAAGTTTTTCATATGTATACGTACTTTCCACAGATATGCACACGTCAGAAATGAAACGGGCACTCTATGGCACGCAGAATGATACTTGTTGACATTTTATTGTCAAGGGACGTAATCCGTGTACTGGGAAATAGGAGAAACAGAGATAACTTAGATTTTTACGCGATCTGATAGTCCATATGATTATTATTCATATTAGTAATACGTATATAATAATGTACAATAGTATCTGGCGTGTTGTTATGATTGTTAATATAACTATTGTTATAATTATTGCAGCAAACCTGTATCAAGACACAACGTTAATCGCTTCTCAAGCGAGCCCAGAAGTTGCATGTACAAGCCATGACAAGCCAACAATGCGTTCCACCGTAAGTTTTTCATATGTATACGTACTTTCAACAGATATGCACACGTCAGAAATGAAACGGGCACTCTATGGCACGCAGAATGATACTTGTTGACATTTCATTGTCAAGGGACGTAATCCGTGTACGGGGAAATAGGAGGAACAGAGATAACTTAGATTTTTACGCGATCTGATAGTCCATATGATTATTATTCATAATAGTAATACGTATAGAATATGTACAATATTATCTGGCTTGTTGTTATGATTGTTAATATGACTATTGTTATAATTATTGCAGCAAACCTGTATCAAGACACAACGTTAATCGCTTTTCAAGTGAGCCCAGAAGTTGCATGTACAAGCCATGACAAGCCAACAATGCGTTCCACCGTAAGTTTTTCATATGTATACGCACTTTTAACAGATATGCACACATCAGAAATGAAACGTGCACTCTATGGCACGCAGAATGATACTTGTTGACATTTCATTGCCAAGGGACGTAATCCGTGTACGGGGAAACAGGAGAAAACAGAGATAACTTAGATTGTTACGCGATCTGATAGTCCATATGATTATTATTCATGATAGTAATACGTATAGAATATGTACAATATTATCTGGCTTGTTGTTATGATTGTTAATATGACTATTGTTATAATTATTGCAGCAAACCTGTATCAAGACACAACGTTAATCGCTTTTCAAGTGAGCCCAGAAGTTGCATGTACAAGCCATGACAAGCCAACAATGCGTTCCACCGTAAGTTTTTCATATGTATACGCACTTTCAACAGATATGCACACATCAGAAATAAAACGTGCACTCTATGGCACGCAGAATGATACTTGTTGACATTTCATTGCCAAGGGACGTGATACGTGTACGGGAAAATAGGAGTACAGAGATAACTTAGATTTTTACGCGATCTGATAGTACATATGATTATTATTCATAATAGTAATACGTATAGAATATGTACAATATTATCTGGCTTGTTGTTATGATTGTTAATATGACTATTGTTGTAATTATTGCAGCAAACCAGTATCAAGACACAACGTTAATCGCTTTTCAAGTGAGCCCAGAAGTTGCATGTACAAGTCATGACAAGCCAACAATGCGTTCCACCGTAAGTTTTTCATATGTATACGTACTTTCAACAGATATGCACAAGTCAGAAATGAAACGGGCACTCTATGGCACGCAGAATGATACTTGTTGACATTTCATTGCCAAGGGACGTAATACGTGTACGGGAAAATAGGAGAAACAGAGATAACTTAGATTTTTACGCGATCTGATAGTACATATGATTATTATTCATAAAAGTAATACGTATAGAATATGTAAAATATTATCTGGCGTGTTGTTATGATTGTTAATATGACTATTGTTATAATTATTGCAGCAAACCTGTATCAATACACAACGTTAATCGCTTATCAAGTGAGCACAGAAATTGCATGTACAAGCCATGACTAGCCATAATGCGTTCCGCCGTAAGTTTTTCATATGTATACGTACTTTCAACGGATATGCACACGTCAGAAATGAAACGGGCACTCTATGGCACGCAGAATGATACTTGTTGACATTTAATGGCCAATGGACGTAATCCGTGTACGGGGAAATAGGAGAAACAGAGACAACTTAGATTTTTACGCGATCTGATAGTCCATATGATTATTATTCATAATAGTAATACGTATAGAATATGTACAATATTATCTGTCGTGTTGTTATGATTGTTAATATGACTATTGTTATAATTATTGCAGCAAACCTGTATCAAGACACAACGTTAATCGCTTCTCAAGTGAGCCCAGAAGTTGCATGTACAAGCCATGACAAGCCAACAATGCGTTCCACCGTAAGTTTTTCATATGTATACGTACTTTCAACAAATATGCACACGTCAGAAATGAAACGGGCACTCTATGGCACGCAGAATGATACTTGTTGACATTTCATTGTCAAGGGACGTAATCCGTGTACGGTGAAATAGGAGGAACAGAGATAACTTAGATTTTTACGCGATCTGATAGCCCATATGATTATTATTCATAATAGTAATACGTATAGAATATGTACAATATTACCTGGCGTTTTGTTATGATTGTTAATATATGTTTTATTCAATAATACAGTAGACCATTTGGTCCATGAGTATACAGAATTACAAATAATTTTCAAATACAGAAGTCAATGGCAATACGAAATCTTAAATACTACTACAGTTTGCTTAATATAGCATGCTAAATTTATTTAATTAATAATATTTCCAATATACTACACAAATAGTTATCAAAAGCATTTATTTAGTATAGAAACGCAATTCAATACTACCTTTCGCAGACAAAAATACCATTTGACATATTCAAAATGTAGAGTACCTCTTGGGAGAGTACCAGTATTTAAAAAGTATAATATAATTCGTTTCGGATTTTGAAAGCATCAAAAACATAAGTAGCTAGATTCTTTACAGTAATAGTCTTTTCTGATGACAGCAACTCTATAAATTTAGGAATATTTGGTCTCTGCCAATAGTACCGCTTGATTAGCATTGTTCTTAGTTCTTTATATAAAGTGCATTCCAAAATAAAATGATATTCGTCTTCTAGAACGTCACATATAATACATTTGCGCTCATTAAAAGGTATACTTAGTGGCTTATGCCAACGCCCCGCTTCTATCTGCAGCCTATGGGAGGACATTCTCAATCTTGACAATGCTACTCTAAATTTTCTTATTTTAACAGTTTCTAGATATGATTTCGAGAAAATACACAAAAAAGTGAATACGTTTTAGCTCTCGAGGAGTCATGTATACGGGTATTCCAGTTTTGAATAAATGTATCTGTCATTCTTTGTTTAAAAATTGATATGAACATAATTCTTGTTTCCAACTTCTTGGAATATCCAAACGTAATTAAACCCCAAGCTTTCTAACAATGTTTGTACCGCTGATGCCCAGTTTTTCTTAGATGGCCTCATCTCAATATCACAAAGCATCATATTATAGACAGCTTTTATATATTTATTACTTTCACAATTTAAAACTTTTAACCAATACTTTATCACAGATATCAATCGTTGCTGTCTTAAAGGTGTCCTGCCTATTTCACCATACACAAAATCGTTTTGAGTAGATTTTTTTACCCCGAGTGTACTTTTACAAAAACTGAGATGTACACGTTCTACTACGTTTGCATTTAAGAACCCCCAAATTTCGCAACCGTAATGCAATACTGGTTTTATTAGTGTATCAAATAAATCAAACACATGTCTTGTAGATAATTCTGTAAATTTTTGCAAATATTTGTTAAGTTTAAAGATGGCTTTGCCTGCCTGACCAGCTAATGTATTAAGAGTAGTAGAAAACGACCCACCTGCAGTAAAAACAATACCCAAATATGTAAAATGGTTCACAATGTCTATATTTTTACCATCATACATGAAATGTAAATTTCTTGGTAATAAACCACCCCTTCTAAATATCATGATTTTGGTTTCCACGGTATTTACCGTTAATCTCCATTTATTGCAATAATCATGTAACACATCTAATCCTTTCTGAAGGCCCTGTTCAGTATTAGAAAATACAACAATATCATCCGCATACAAAAGCAAGAACATCTTCAATAAACCAACTTCAATACCTTTAACATCATTTCTAATGAGATAATCTTCAATATCATTCAAATACATAGCAAATAAAAAAGGTGATACACATTCTCCTTGTCTTACCCCTAAGTAGCATGAAAATTCCTCACTTAACTCATTATCATATTTAACAAATGATTTCACTGATTTATACATAGATTCAATAATATCAAGTATTTTCCCTCTTACACCAAACTTAATCAGTTTTAACCACAATATGTCCCTTACTATGTAATCGAAAGCTTTTGTGAAATCTATAAAAGCAGCAAATAAACGTTTTCCCTCATTAATTGTATGCTGTATAATGCCGTGTAAGACAAAAATATTATCAACTGTTCCCATATTTCTTCTAAATCCAGACTGCGCTTCTACATAAACGTTATACTTCTCGGCCCAATCATTTAACCTGTTGTTTAAAATTCTTGTAAATAGTTTGCCAAACGTACTTAAAAGTGTAATACCCCTGTAATTGTTAACTTCATTAATACTACCTTTTTTGTGTAATGGTACAATATATCCGTCTGTCCATTTATCTGGGAAATAACCTACATTAAACACATTATTAAATAATTTGAAAATATAAGGTAAAACACCTGTATTATCAATTCCATAACGAAAAAATTCATTAATCATGTTATCTGGTCCCCCACTTTTACCCATTTTTAATTGTTTGCAGGCTTTTGTTATTTCAATGATCGATATTTCAACGTTTAATTCTTCAAACATTTCTTGTAACTCCCCATTTAAATATCTTTCATTGAATAATATAACGTCCTCATCTGGTTGGTAAAATACATCATTTGGATCATTTATAGCTTGAAAATATTTCGCAAAGTGATCGACAGATAACGTTTTTGATTTGTTATGTAGTTGTGCACCTTTCAGCATATTCCAATAATGTTTTGCATTTTTAAAACGCGCTGTTTCTAACTTATGTGTCTGTGTTTTGTCATATAAGTATTTATTTTGCCTAATAGAACTTTTATATTCGTTTAGCAGTTGATAAAACTCTTTTCGTTTTGATCTGCATATATCATCAAACCACTTTTGATTGTTAATACATTTATTACCTCCGTGTTTATTTTCAGTTGTATTCACAGTTTTCTTAAATAAAGGGTCACATACATTACTAGTAATATCATAAAATGCATCTAAGTTCATATCTAGCTCATCCGGATGTAGAATTTCCGATAGTTGTTCGGTTATATTTTCTCTAACATGTAGTTGGTTAAAACCATCAATGTAATTTATTTTTTTATCGTTATCCCATTTATAGATAAAGTTAATTGTTTTACCCTGTATATGTTCTACCTCCTCTTTAATAACTGCATTTGCACTTAATGAAAAACTCACAACACAGTGATCAGATAGTAATGTCGGTTCCTGAACTTCGAACGTACGAAACAAATTAACAATGTCTGGTCTGCATAAAACATAATCTATTACACTGCTTCCTTTATTTTTGATACAGGTATATCTTCCAATATATTTATCTCCCCCTACCCTACCATTCATTATCCTTAATCCTGTATTTATACAAAATTCCAACAAGTTTCTACCATATTCATTACATACTTTATCTTCAGAAACACGTTCAACTGGTGTATCAACAATATAGTCATCTGGTAAAATATCAGATATATGTAAAAAGTCATTTTCAACAAAGTCACAACTTGTTGCCGATCTGGCGTTCATATCCCCACATATAATAAAGTTACATTTATTATCAGACATGTTTTCGAAAAGAATCATGTCATTCAACATAATATCAAAAATACTGTTATCTTCGAATAAGATTCTACCGCTTCCCATAGGTATATTGTAGCATAAACATAAATAAACATCCTCTTTTAAGTTAAATAATGCACCGTTTAATTTAACCCATATTACACAATCACTAATTTTTTTAATTAAGGTTACTAATCTATCTGCGATATAAACAATTAACCCACCTGAATCCCTTTTGTGTTTAAATAGAAAAGCGTTCTATTTAACACAAAAGACTCAAAACCATCTACATCAACATTTGAGCTTTCATTTGTCCATGTTTCTGTCAGTAACACTACATCATGTTTATCAAAAATATGAATCAGTTCCGGAGATTCCAATTTATTATAACGTTTACCTCTTAATCCCTGTACATTTAACAACGCAAATTTAATCGTACTCCCCCCTTTGTCCTAAAGGTTATCATCAATGCTCTCATGATCAGACACAGTTCCCTGTGTATTTGACAGTTTATCTCTACCGTCGCCTTCATTTCCACCTAGGGCAGATGCGTTGTTCGAATTTCCATTCGGTGCTTTAACATGTTCGCTGCTTGTTGGAGTATTACTACGTTTCCCACCACTTTTGGAAGAATTATCTCGCAATAACTGCTTGCCTTTGCTCGTATTTCCTCTACGTACGATAGATCTAGACCTACTATTATCCGGCGTTTTTTGTCTCGGCTCCCTGTGTTCCCGTACTGTTGAAACAGACCGTGACCTTTCACGCAATGCACGGACTTGAACCACTTGCTCATGAATAGTTGTGTATTGAGTGCTGGACTTCTCTACAGGTGTATCGGAATATTTTTATTTGTGTTTTGGATTAACGTTGGAAATACCACCGATGTAGAAGGAACAGCAGGTAAATTTAAATGTATGTCTCCCTGTGTACTGTTTATTGAAATTGAATCACTTGCTGTTGGTACCGTTAAATCGCACTGAACACCTATGTCTGTATTAGCGTGTATTCTGCTGTGTGTCGTGTAGTCACTGGGTGTGTAACTCGGTTGATAGTCTCCCTTACTGCCGCTAACATGTGGCATATTGGCATTATCCCGTTTTAGCACCACCTGGTGCTATTAGTTTTTCGGATTTTTACTCACGTATTATCGATGTAACTTAAAAAATCGGTGTCATTCAGACGTTTGATTTCTAAAAATAGACAAGTACTTGTAGTTTAAGGAAGAGGCACACAACGGGCAAAATAACGGTCTTCAGATTGTTATAGTATAGGCTAGAACTAATAACACCATGGTGCTATAACAGGAGTATATATAAGGCGACGATATTTAGTTTTCGCTCTTACAGACAGTGTGTTATTTATTTGCTACTAGGGGAAGATACCCCGGGAAGAGGGTTTTCTTCGGGGGCTTCGATGCTACAAATAAAATGGGGCTAGGATATGTTTTGGGGGTAAGTGTCTTAAAATGGCAATTCACGGCAAACTAACGCTCTTTTGAATGTTATATTATAGGCCAGAACTAATAACACCATGGTGCTATAACATGAGTATATATAAGGCGACGATATTTAGTTTTCGCTCTTACAGACAGTGTGTTATTTATTTGCTAGTAGGGGAAGATACCCCGGGAAGAGGGTTTTCTTCGGGGGCTTCGATGCTACAAATAAAATGGGGCTAGGATATGTTTTGGGGGTAAGTGTCTTAAAATGACAATTCACGGCAAACTAACGCTCTTCAGAATGTTATATTATAGGCTAGAACTAATAACACCATGGTGCTATAACAGGAGTATATATAAGGCGACGATATTTAGTTTTCGCTCTTACAGACAGTGTGTTATTTATTTGCTACTAGGGGAAGATACCCCGGGAAGAGGGTTTTCTTCGGGGGCTTCCATGCTACAAATAAAATGGGGCTAGGATATGTTTTGGGGGTAAGTGTCTTAAAATGGCAATTCACGGCAAACTAACGCTCTTTTGAATGTTATATTATAGGCCAGAACTAATAACACCAGGGTGCTATAACAGGAGTATATATAAGGCGACGATGTTTAGTTATCGCTCTTACAGACAGTGTGTTATTTATTTGCTACTAGGGGAAGATACCCCGGGAAGAGGGTTTTCTTCGGGGGCTTCCATGCTACAAATGTTATTGCAGAGTACGTTGACTCATTAGGAAAGCTTGTTGTTTTCAATTGTAAAAGCAGTTGCCACTTTTAATATACGTGGTCACAAAACGAATGTGTTGTGAGCACGGGTGATATACGGTTACCCTTCCTGTGGGATAACAACTCCATTTCATGATGCATTTGTATATTAAAGTGAATGCCCTGCGGCACTGTCCTGCGCAATGAGAAGTTAGTGTTCATTTATAATTCATACAAGATACAACGGTACTGTGTAAGCGGCGCATTTAGTGACGTATACTCAGAGTAACAGCACAACACCAAGTGTTAATACTACATAACACAATATTCATTCATTCCGTGAAAGTTTGAGAGGAGCATTCACGGAATGAATGATATTGTGTAAATGACGGTTTTACATGTAGTGTACCGGCTATTGCTGCAGGATGATATCTGTTGATGTCATTCATTCCGTGAAAGTTTGAGAGGAGCATTTACGGAATGAATGATATTGTATAAATGACGGTTTTACAAGTAGTGTAGCGGTTATTGCTGCAGGACGATATCTCTTAATATCATTCATTCCGTAAAAGTTTGACAGGCGCATTTACGGAATGAATGATATTTTATAAATGACTGTTTTACATATAATGCAGCGGCTATTGCTGAATGATGACATCGGTTAATACCACATATGACTGTATTCGTTCCGTGATACTTTGCCAGGAAGTAATGCAAAGGAGGAATAAACGGATTACACTGCATACAACATACACTAGTTCTATTCCAGCGCTACATTTCCTGTAAGTTTAAAAATGCCAAAATACATAAGATCATGATCTTCACTGCTCTTTTTTCACTTACACTACGGCAATTACGAACACTTGGTTACATGACACTTACACAGACGGTAATGGCCCGCGGCAATATGGCTTTATTCATTGCAGTACATGAACGGGATTATAGCTTATGTCTGCTATTACAGCACCCGGGTGTTATTAGTTCTGGCCTATAATATAACATTCCAAACATCGTTACTTTGCCGTGAATTGCCATTTTAAGACACTAACCCCCAAAAGATATCCGAGCCCCATTTTATTTGTAGCATGGAAGCCCCCGAAGAAAACCCTCTTCCCGGGGTATCTTCCCCCAGTAGCAAATAAACAACACACTGTCTGTAAGAGCGAAAACAAAATATCGTCGCCTTATATATACTCCTGTTATAGCACCCTGGTGTTATTAGTTCTGGCCTATAATATAACATTCAAAAGAGCGTTAGTTTGCCGTGAATTGCCATTTTAAGACACTTAACCCCAAAACATATCCTAGCCCCATTTTATTTGTAGCATGGAAGCCCCCGAAGAAAACCCTCTTCCCGGGGTATCTTCCCCTGGTAGCAAATAAATAACATACTGTCTGTAAGAGCGAAAACTAAATATCGTCGCCTTATATATACTCCTGTTATAGCACCCTGGTGTTATTAGTTCTAGCCTATAATAACAGTATGTAAAGACAGTCTGCAGTTATAACAAATTATCCCGTTGTGTGCCTCCTGCTTATATCTGTTTTTAGAAAGCAAGCGTCTGAGTGACACTGACTTTTTAAGTTTACAACGAATTATACGTGAGTAAAAATCCGAAAAACTAATAGCACCAGGTGGTGCTAAAACGGGATAATGCCGGCATATTGTGTAGGCCTCCCTGAGCATGATCTGACTCCACACTGACTACGTCCATTGAGAACTCTGTTTGAGCCATATTTGTGAAAGGACTTGATTTCTGCACCTGTGGTTCGGGTAACTTTCCATCGTAAACAGAGTCAAAGCCCAATAGTTGTTGACATTTGATTGTCAAGGGACGTAATCCGTGTACGGGAAAATAGGAGGAACAGAGATAACTTAGATTTTTACGCGATCTGATAGTACATATGATTATTATTTATAATAGTAATACGTATAGAATATGTACAATATTATCTGGCTTGTTGTTATGATTGTTAATATGACTATTGTTATAATTATTGCAGCAAACCTGTATCAAGACACAACGTTAATCGCTTTTCAAGTGAGCCCAGAAGTTGCATGTACAAGCCATGACAAGCCAACAATGCGTTCCACCGTAAGTTTTTCATATGTATACGTACTTTCAACAGATATGCACAAGTCAGAAATGAAACGGGCACTCTATGGCACGCAGAATGATACTTGTTAACATTTCATTGCCAAGGGACGTAATACGTGTACGGGAAAATAGGAGAAAAAGAGATAACTTAGATTGTTACGCGATCTGATAGTACATATGATTATTATTCATAATAGTAATACGTATAGAATATGTACAATATTATCTGGCTTGTTGTTATGATTGTTAATATGACTATTGTTATAATTATTGCAGCAAACCTGTATCAAGACACAACGTTAATCGCTTTTCAAGTGAGCCCAGAAGTTGCATGTACAAGCCATGACAAGCCAACAATGCGTTCCACCGTAAGTTTTTCATATGTATACGCACTTTCAACAGATATGCACACATCAGAAATGAAACGTGCACTCTATGGCACGCAGAATGATACTTGTTGACATTTCATTGCCAAGGGACGTAATACGTGTACGGGAAAATAGGACAAACAGAGATAACTTAGATTTTTACGCGATCTGATAGTACATATGATTATTATTCATAATAGTAATACGTATAGAATATGTACAATATTATCTGGCTTGTTGTTATGATTGTTAATATGACTATTGTTATAATTATTGCAGCAAACCTGTATCAAGACACAACGTTAATCGCTTTTCAAGTGAGCCCAGAAGTTGCATGTACAAGCCATGACAAGCCAACAATGCGTTCTACCGTAAGTTTTTCATATGTATACGTACTTCCAACAGATATTCACAAGTCAGAAATGAAACGGGCACTCTATGGCACGCAGAATGATACTTGTTGACATTTCATTGCCAAGGGACGTAATACGTGTACGGGAAAATAGGAGGAACAGAGATAACTTAGATTTTTACGCGATCTGATAGTACATATGATTATTATTCATAATAGTAATACGTATAGAATATGTACAATATTATCTGGCTTGTTGTTATGATTGTTAATATGACTATTGTTATAATTATTGCAGCAAACCTGTATCAAGACACAACGTTAATCGCTTTTCAAGTGAGCCCAGAAGTTGCATGTACAAGCCATGACAAGCCAACAATGCGTTCCACCGTAAGTTTTTCATATGTATACGTACTTTCAACAGATATGCACAAGTCAGAAATGAAACGGGCACTCTATGGCACGCAGAATGATACTTGTTGACATTTCATTGCCAAGGGACGTAATACGTGTACGGGAAAATAGGACAAACAGAGATAACTTAGATTTTTACGCGATCTGATAGTACATATGATTATTATTCATAATAGTAATACGTATAGAATATGTACAATATTATCTGGCTTGTTGTTATGATTGTTAATATGACTATTGTTATAATTATTGCAGCAAACCTGTATCAAGACACAACGTTAATCGCTTTTTAAGTGAGCCCAGAAGTTGCATGTACAAGCCATGACAAGCCAACAATGCGTTCCACCGTAAGTTTTTCATATGTATACGCACTTTCAACAGATATGCACAAGTCAGAAATGAAACGGGCACTCTATGGCACGCAGAATGATACTTGTTGACATTTCATTGCCAAGGGACGTAATACGTGTACGGGAAAATAGGACAAACAGAGATAACTTAGATTTTTACGCGATCTGATAGTACATATGATTATTATTCATAATAGTAATACGTAAAGAATATGTACAATAATATTTGGCTTGTTGTTATGATTGTTAATATGACTATTGTTATAATTATTGCAGCAAACCTGTATCAAGACACAACGTTAATCGCTTCTCAAGTGAGCCCAGAAGTTGCATGTACAAGCCATGACAAGCCAACATTGCGTTCCACCGTAAGTTTATCATATGTATACGTACTTTCAACAGATATGCACAAGTCAGAAATGAAACGGGCACTCTATGGCACGCAGAATGATACTTGTTGACATTTCATTGCCAAGGGACGTAATACGTGTACGGGAAAATAGGACAAACAGAGATAACTTAGATTTTTACGCGATCTGATAGTACATATGATTATTATTCATAATAGTAATACGTAAAGAATATGTACAATATTATCTGGCTTGTTGTTATGATTGTTAATATGACTATTGTTATAATTATTGCAGCAAACCTGTATCAAGACACAACGTTAATCGCTTCTCAAGTGAGCCCAGAAGTTGCATGTACAAGCCATGACAAGCCAACAATGCGTTCCACCGTAAGTTTTTCATATGTATACGCACTTTCAACAGATATGCACACATCAGAAATGAAACGTGCACTCTATGGCACGCAGAATGATACTTGTTGACATTTCATTGCCAAGGGACGTAATACGTGTACGGGAAAATAGGACAAACAGAGATAACTTAGATTTTTACGCGATCTGATAGTACATATGATTATTATTCATAATAGTAATACGTATAGAATATGTACAATATTATCTGGCTTGTTGTTATGATTGTTAATATGACTATTGTTATAATTATTGCAACAAACCTGTATCAAGACACAACGTTAATCGCTTCTCAAGTGAGCCCAGAAGTTGCATGTACAAGCCATGACAAGCCAACAATGCGTTCCACCGTAAGTTTTTCATATGTATACGTACTTTCAACAGATATGCACAAGTCAGAAATGAAACGGGCACTCTATGGCACGCAGAATCATACTTGTTGACATTTCATTGCCAAGGGACGTAATACGTGTACGGGAAAATAGGACAAACAGAGATAACTTAGATTTTTACGCGATCTGATAGTACATATGATTATTATTCATAATAGTAATACGTATAGAATATGTACAATATTATCTGGCTTGTTGTTATGATTGTTAATATGACTATTGTTATAATTATTGCAGCAAACCTGTATCAAGACACAACGTTAATCGCTTCTCAAGTGAGCCCAGAAGTTGCATGTACAAGCCATGACAAGCCAACAATGCGTTCCACCGTAAGTTTTTCATATGTATACGTACTTTCAACAGATATGCACAAGTCAGAAATGAAACGGGCACTCTATGGCACGCAGAATGATACTTGTTGACATTTCATTGCCAAGGGACGTAATACGTGTACGGGAAAATAGGACAAACAGAGATAACTTAGATGTTTACGCGATCTGAGAGAACATATGATTATTATTCATAATAGTAATACGTATAGAATATGTACAATATTATCTGGCTTGTTGTTATGATTGTTAATATGACTATTGTTATAATTATTGCAGCAAACCTGTATCAAGACACAACGTTAATCGCTTCTCAAGTGAGCCCAGAAGTTGCATGTACAAGCCATGACAAGCCAACAATGCGTTCCACCGTAAGTTTTTCATATGTATACGTACTTTCAACAGATATGCACAAGTCAGAAATGAAACGGGCACTCTATGGCACGCAGAATGATACTTGTTGACATTTCATTGCCAAGGGACGTAATACGTGTACGGGAAAATAGGACAAACAGAGATAACTTAGATTTTTACGCGATCTGATAGTACATATGATTATTATTCATAATAGTAATACGTATAGAATATGTACAATATTATCTGGCTTGTTGTTATGATTGTTAATATGACTATTGTTATAATTATTGCAGCAAACCTGTATCAAGACACAACGTTAATCGCTTTTCAAGTGAGCCCAGAAGTTGCATGTACAAGCCATGACAAGCCAACAATGCGTTCCACCGTAAGTTTTTCATATGTATACGCACTTTCAACAGATATGCACACATCAGAAATGAAACGTGCACTCTATGGCACGCAGAATGATACTTGTTGACATTTCATTGCCAAGGGACGTAATACGTGTACGGGAAAATAGGACAAACAGAGATAACTTAGATTTTTACGCGATCTGATAGTACATATGATTATTATTCATAATAGTAATACGTAAAGAATATGTACAATAATATCTGGCTTGTTGTTATGATTGTTAATATGACTATTGTTATAATTATTGCAGCAAACCTGTATCAAGACACAACGTTAATCGCTTCTCAAGTGAGCCCAGAAGTTGCATGTACAAGCCATGACAAGCCAACATTGCGTTCCACCGTAAGTTTATCATATGTATACGCACTTTCAACAGATATGCACAAGTCAGAAATGAAACGGGCACTCTATGGCACGCAGAATGATACTTGTTGACATTTCATTGCCAAGGGACGTAATACGTGTACGGGAAAATAGGACAAACAGAGATAACTTAGATTTTTACGCGATCTGATAGTACATATGATTATTATTCATAATAGTAATACGTAAAGAATATGTACAATATTATCTGGCTTGTTGTTATGATTGTTAATATGACTATTGTTATAATTATTGCAGCAAACCTGTATCAAGACACAACGTTAATCGCTTTTCAAGTGAGCCCAGAAGTTGCATGTACAAGCCATGACAAGCCAACAATGCGTTCCACCGTAAGTTTTTCATATGTATACGCACTTTCAACAGATATGCACACATCAGAAATGAAACGTGCACTCTATGGCACGCAGAATGATACTTGTTGACATTTCATTGCCAAGGGACGTAATACGTGTACGGGAAAATAGGACAAACAGAGATAACTTAGATTTTTACGCGATCTGATAGTACATATGATTATTATTCATAATAGTAATACGTATAGAATATGTACAATATTATCTGGCTTGTTGTTATGATTGTTAATATGACTATTGTTATAATTATTGCAGCAAACCTGTATCAAGACACAACGTTAATCGCTTCTCAAGTGAGCCCAGAAGTTGCATGTACAAGCCATGACAAGCCAACAATGCGTTCCACCGTAAGTTTTTCATATGTATACGTACTTTCAACAGATATGCACAAGTCAGAAATGAAACGGGCACTCTATGGCACGCAGAATGATACTTGTTGACATTTCATTGCCAAGGGACGTAATACGTGTACGGGAAAATAGGACAAACAGAGATAACTTAGATTTTTACGCGATCTGATAGTACATATGATTATTATTCATAATAGTAATACGTATAGAATATGTACAATATTATCTGGCTTGTTGTTATGATTGTTAATATGACTATTGTTATAATTATTGCAGCAAACCTGTATCAAGACACAACGTTAATCGCTTTTCAAGTGAGCCCAGAAGTTGCATGTACAAGCCATGACAAGCCAACAATGCGTTCCACCGTAAGTTTTTCATATGTATACGCACTTTCAACAGATATGCACACATCAGAAATGAAACGTGCACTCTATGGCACGCAGAATGATACTTGTTGACATTTCATTGCCAAGGGACGTAATACGTGTACGGGAAAATAGGACAAACAGAGATAACTTAGATTTTTACGCGATCTGATAGTACATATGATTATTATTCATAATAGTAATACGTAAAGAATATGTACAATAATATCTGGCTTGTTGTTATGATTGTTAATATGACTATTGTTATAATTATTGCAGCAAACCTGTATCAAGACACAACGTTAATCGCTTCTCAAGTGAGCCCAGAAGTTGCATGTACAAGCCATGACAAGCCAACATTGCGTTCCACCGTAAGTTTATCATATGTATACGCACTTTCAACAGATATGCACAAGTCAGAAATGAAACGGGCACTCTATGGCACGCAGAATGATACTTGTTGACATTTCATTGCCAAGGGACGTAATACGTGTACGGGAAAATAGGACAAACAGAGATAACTTAGATTTTTACGCGATCTGATAGTACATATGATTATTATTCATAATAGTAATACGTAAAGAATATGTACAATATTATCTGGCTTGTTGTTATGATTGTTAATATGACTATTGTTATAATTATTGCAGCAAACCTGTATCAAGACACAACGTTAATCGCTTTTCAAGTGAGCCCAGAAGTTGCATGTACAAGCCATGACAAGCCAACAATGCGTTCCACCGTAAGTTTTTCATATGTATACGCACTTTCAACAGATATGCACACATCAGAAATGAAACGTGCACTCTATGGCACGCAGAATGATACTTGTTGACATTTCATTGCCAAGGGACGTAATACGTGTACGGGAAAATAGGACAAACAGAGATAACTTAGATTTTTACGCGATCTGATAGTACATATGATTATTATTCATAATAGTAATACGTATAGAATATGTACAATATTATCTGGCTTGTTGTTATGATTGTTAATATGACTATTGTTATAATTATTGCAGCAAACCTGTATCAAGACACAACGTTAATCGCTTCTCAAGTGAGCCCAGAAGTTGCATGTACAAGCCATGACAAGCCAACAATGCGTTCCACCGTAAGTTTTTCATATGTATACGTACTTTCAACAGATATGCACAAGTCAGAAATGAAACGGGCACTCTATGGCACGCAGAATCATACTTGTTGACATTTCATTGCCAAGGGACGTAATACGTGTACGGGAAAATAGGACAAACAGAGATAACTTAGATGTTTACGCGATCTGATAGAACATATGATTATTATTCATAATAGTAATACGTATAGAATATGTACAATATTATCTGGCTTGTTGTTATGATTGTTAATATGACTATTGTTATAATTATTGCAGCAAACCTGTATCAAGACACAACGTTAATCGCTTTTCAAGTGAGCCCAGAAGTTGCATATACAAGCCATGACAAGCCAACAATGCGTTCCACCGTAAGTTTTTCATATGTATACGTACTTTCAACAGATATGCACAAGTCAGAAATGAAACGGGCACTCTATGGCACGCAGAATCATACTTGTTGACATTTCATTGCCAAGGGACGTAATACGTGTACGGGAAAATAGGACAAACAGAGATAACTTAGATTTTTACGCGATCTGATAGTACATATGATTATTATTCATAATAGTAATACGTATAGAATATGTACAATATTATCTGGCTTGTTGTTATGATTGTTAATATGACTATTGTTATAATTATTGCAGCAAACCTGTATCAAGACACAACGTTAATCGCTTTTCAAGTGAGCCCAGAAGTTGCATGTACAAGCCATGACAAGCCAACAATGCGTTCCACCGTAAGTTTTTCATATGTATACGCACTTTCAACAGATATGCACACATCAGAAATGAAACGTGCACTCTATGGCACGCAGAATGATACTTGTTGACATTTCATTGCCAAGGGACGTAATACGTGTACGGGAAAATAGGACAAACAGAGATAACTTAGATTTTTACGCGATCTGATAGTACATATGATTATTATTCATAATAGTAATACGTATAGAATATGTACAATATTATCTGGCTTGTTGTTATGATTGTTAATATGACTATTGTTATAATTATTGCAGCAAACCTGTATCAAGACACAACGTTAATCGCTTCTCAAGTGAGCCCAGAAGTTGCATGTACAAGCCATGACAAGCCAACATTGCGTTCCACCGTAAGTTTATCATATGTATACGTACTTTCAACAGATATGCACAAGTCAGAAATGAAACGGGCACTCTATGGCACGCAGAATGATACTTGTTGACATTTCATTGCCAAGGGACGTAATACGTGTACGGGAAAATAGGACAAACAGAGATAACTTAGATTTTTACGCGATCTGATAGTACATATGATTATTATTCATAATAGTAATACGTATAGAATATGTACAATATTATCTGGCTTGTTGTTATGATTGTTAATATGACTATTGTTATAATTATTGCAGCAAACCTGTATCAAGACACAACGTTAATCGCTTCTCAAGTGAGCCCAGAAGTTGCATGTACAAGCCATGACAAGCCAACAATGCGTTCCACCGTAAGTTTTTCATATGTATACGTACTTTCAACAGATATGCACAAGTCAGAAATGAAACGGGAACTCTATGGCACGCAGAATGATACTTGTTGACATTTCATTGCCAAGGGACGTAATACGTGTACGGGAAAATAGGACAAACAGAGATAACTTAGATTTTTACGCGATCTGATAGTACATATGATTATTATTCATAATAGTAATACGTATAGAATATGTACAATATTATCTGGCTTGTTGTTATGATTGTTAATATGACTATTGTTATAATTATTGCAGCAAACCTGTATCAAGACACAACGTTAATCGCTTCTCAAGTGAGCCCAGAAGTTTCATGTACAAGCCATGACAAGCCAACAATGCGTTCCACCGTAAGTTTTTCATATGTATACGTACTTTTAACAGATATGCACAAGTCAGAAATGAAACGGGCACTCTATGGCACGCAGAATGATACTTGTTGACATTTCATTGCCAAGGGACGTAACACGTGTACGGGAAAATAGGACAAACAGAGATAACTTAGATTTTTACGCGATCTGATAGTACATATGATTATTATTCATAATAGTAATACGTATAAAATATGTACAATATTATCTGGCTTGTTGTTATGATTGTTAATATGACTATTGTTATAATTATTGCAGCAAACCTGTATCAAGACACAACGTTAATCGCTTCTCAAGTGAGCCCAGAAGTTGCATGTACAAGCCATGACAAGCCAACATTGCGTTCCACCGTAAGTTTATCATATGTATACGTACTTTCAACAGATATGCACAAGTCAGAAATGAAACGGGCACTCTATGGCACGCAGAATGATACTTGTTGACATTTCATTGCCAAGGGACGTAATACGTGTACGGGAAAATAGGACAAACAGAGATAACTTAGATTTTTACGCGATCTGAGAGTACATATGATTATTATTCATAATAGTAATACGTAAAGAATATGTACAATATTATCTGGCTTGTTGTTATGATTGTTAATATGACTATTGTTATAATTATTGCAGCAAACCTGTATCAAGACACAACGTTAATCGCTTTTCAAGTGAGCCCAGAAGTTGCATGTACAAGCCATGACAAGCCAACAATGCGTTCCACCGTAAGTTTTTCATATGTATACGTACTTTCAACAGATATGCACAAGTCAGAAATGAAACGGGCACTCTATGGCACGCAGAATCATACTTGTTGACATTTCATTGCCAAGGGACGTAATACGTGTACGGGAAAATAGGACAAACAGAGATAACTTAGATTTTTACGCGATCTGATAGTACATATGATTATTATTCATAATAGTAATACGTATAGAATATGTACAATAATATCTGGCTTGTTGTTATGATTGTTAATATGACTATTGTTATAATTATTGCAGCAAACCTGTATCAAGACACAACGTTAATCGCTTCTCAAGTGAGCCCAGAAGTTGCATGTACAAGCCATGACAAGCCAACAATGCGTTCCACCGTAAGTTTTTCATATGTATACGTACTTTCAACAGATATGCACAAGTCAGAAATGAAACGGGCACTCTATGGCACGCAGAATCATACTTGTTGACATTTCATTGCCAAGGGACTTAATACGTGTACGGGAAAATAGGACAAACAGAGATAACTTAGATTTTTACGCGATCTGATAGTACATATGATTATTATTCATAATAGTAATACGTATAGAATATGTACAATATTATCTGGCTTGTTGTTATGATTGTTAATATGACTATTGTTATAATTATTGCAGCAAACCTGTATCAAGACACAACGTTAATCGCTTCTCAAGTGAGCCCAGAAGTTGCATGTACAAGCCATGACAAGCCAACATTGCGTTCCACCGTAAGTTTATCATATGTATACGTACTTTCAACAGATATGCACAAGTCAGAAATGAAACGGGCACTCTATGGCACGCAGAATGATACTTGTTGACATTTCATTGCCAAGGGACGTAATACGTGTACGGGAAAATAGGACAAACAGAGATAACTTAGATTTTTACGCGATCTGATAGTACATATGATTATTATTCATAATAGTAATACGTATAGAATATGTACAATATTATCTGGCTTGTTGTTATGATTGTTAATATGACTATTGTTATAATTATTGCAGCAAACCTGTATCAAGACACAACGTTAATCGCTTCTCAAGTGAGCCCAGAAGTTGCATGTACAAGCCATGACAAGCCAACAATGCGTTCCACCGTAAGTTTTTCATATGTATACGTACTTTCAACAGATATGCACAAGTCAGAAATGAAACGGGAACTCTATGGCACGCAGAATGATACTTGTTGACATTTCATTGCCAAGGGACGTAATACGTGTACGGGAAAATAAGACAAACAGAGATAACTTAGATTTTTACGCGATCTGATAGTACATATGATTATTATTCATAATAGTAATACGTATAGAATATGTACAATATTATCTGGCTTGTTGTTATGATTGTTAATATGACTATTGTTATAATTATTGCAGCAAACCTGTATCAAGACACAACGTTAATCGCTTTTCAAGTGAGCCCAGAAGTTGCATGTACAAGCCATGACAAGCCAACAATGCGTTCCACCGTAAGTTTTTCATATGTATACGCACTTTCAACAGATATGCACACATCAGAAATGAAACGTGCACTCTATGGCACGCAGAATGATACTTGTTGACATTTCATTGCCAAGGGACGTAATACGTGTACGGGAAAATAGGACAAACAGAGATAACTTAGATTTTTACGCGATCTGATAGTACATATGATTATTATTCATAATAGTAATACGTATAGAATATGTACAATATTATCTGGCTTGTTGTTATGATTGTTAATATGACTATTGTTATAATTATTGCAGCAAACCTGTATCAAGACACAACGTTAATCGCTTCTCAAGTGAGCCCAGAAGTTGCATGTACAAGCCATGACAAGCCAACATTGCGTTCCACCGTAAGTTTATCATATGTATACGTACTTTCAACAGATATGCACAAGTCAGAAATGAAACGGGCACTCTATGGCACGCAGAATGATACTTGTTGACATTTCATTGCCAAGGGACGTAATACGTGTACGGGAAAATAGGACAAACAGAGATAACTTAGATTTTTACGCGATCTGATAGTACATATGATTATTATTCATAATAGTAATACGTATAGAATATGTACAATATTATCTGGCTTGTTGTTATGATTGTTAATATGACTATTGTTATAATTATTGCAGCAAACCTGTATCAAGACACAACGTTAATCGCTTCTCAAGTGAGCCCAGAAGTTGCATGTACAAGCCATGACAAGCCAACAATGCGTTCCACCGTAAGTTTTTCATATGTATACGTACTTTCAACAGATATGCACAAGTCAGAAATGAAACGGGAACTCTATGGCACGCAGAATGATACTTGTTGACATTTCATTGCCAAGGGACGTAATACGTGTACGGGAAAATAGGACAAACAGAGATAACTTAGATTTTTACGCGATCTGATAGTACATATGATTATTATTCATAATAGTAATACGTATAGAATATGTACAATATTATCTGGCTTGTTGTTATGATTGTTAATATGACTATTGTTATAATTATTGCAGCAAACCTGTATCAAGACACAACGTTAATCGCTTCTCAAGTGAGCCCAGAAGTTTCATGTACAAGCCATGACAAGCCAACAATGCGTTCCACCGTAAGTTTTTCATATGTATACGTACTTTTAACAGATATGCACAAGTCAGAAATGAAACGGGCACTCTATGGCACGCAGAATGATACTTGTTGACATTTCATTGCCAAGGGACGTAACACGTGTACGGGAAAATAGGACAAACAGAGATAACTTAGATTTTTACGCGATCTGATAGTACATATGATTATTATTCATAATAGTAATACGTATAGAATATGTACAATATTATCTGGCTTGTTGTTATGATTGTTAATATGACTATTGTTATAATTATTGCAGCAAACCTGTATCAAGACACAACGTTAATCGCTTCTCAAGTGAGCCCAGAAGTTGCATGTACAAGCCATGACAAGCCAACATTGCGTTCCACCGTAAGTTTATCATATGTATACGTACTTTCAACAGATATGCACAAGTCAGAAATGAAACGGGCACTCTATGGCACGCAGAATGATACTTGTTGACATTTCATTGCCAAGGGACGTAATACGTGTACGGGAAAATAGGACAAACAGAGATAACTTAGATTTTTACGCGATCTGAGAGTACATATGATTATTATTCATAATAGTAATACGTAAAGAATATGTACAATATTATCTGGCTTGTTGTTATGATTGTTAATATGACTATTGTTATAATTATTGCAGCAAACCTGTATCAAGACACAACGTTAATCGCTTTTCAAGTGAGCCAGAAGTTGCATGTACAAGCCATGACAAGCCAACAATGCGTTCCACCGTAAGTTTTTCATATGTATACGTACTTTCAACAGATATGCACAAGTCAGAAATGAAACGGGCACTCTATGGCACGCAGAATCATACTTGTTGACATTTCATTGCCAAGGGACGTAATACGTGTACGGGAAAATAGGACAAACAGAGATAACTTAGATTTTTACGCGATCTGATAGTACATATGATTATTATTCATAATAGTAATACGTATAGAATATGTACAATAATATCTGGCTTGTTGTTATGATTGTTAATATGACTATTGTTATAATTATTGCAGCAAACCTGTATCAAGACACAACGTTAATCGCTTCTCAAGTGAGCCCAGAAGTTGCATGTACAAGCCATGACAAGCCAACAATGCGTTCCACCGTAAGTTTTTCATATGTATACGTACTTTCAACAGATATGCACAAGTCAGAAATGAAACGGGCACTCTATGGCACGCAGAATCATACTTGTTGACATTTCATTGCCAAGGGACTTAATACGTGTACGGGAAAATAGGACAAACAGAGATAACTTAGATTTTTACGCGATCTGATAGTACATATGATTATTATTCATAATAGTAATACGTATAGAATATGTACAATATTATCTGGCTTGTTGTTATGATTGTTAATATGACTATTGTTATAATTATTGCAGCAAACCTGTATCAAGACACAACGTTAATCGCTTCTCAAGTGAGCCCAGAAGTTGCATGTACAAGCCATGACAAGCCAACATTGCGTTCCACCGTAAGTTTATCATATGTATACGTACTTTCAACAGATATGCACAAGTCAGAAATGAAACGGGCACTCTATGGCACGCAGAATGATACTTGTTGACATTTCATTGCCAAGGGACGTAATACGTGTACGGGAAAATAGGAGTAACAGAGATAACTTAGATTTTTACGCGATCTGATAGTACATATGATTATTATTCATAATAGTAATACGTATAGAATATGTACAATATTATCTGGCTTGTTGTTATGATTGTTAATATGACTATTGTTATAATTATTGCAGCAAACCTGTATCAAGACACAACGTTAATCGCTTCTCAAGTGAGCCCAGAAGTTGCATGTACAAGCCATGACAAGCCAACAATGCGTTCCACCGTAAGTTTTTCATATGTATACGTACTTTCAACAGATATGCACAAGTCAGAAATGAAACGGGCACTCTATGGCACGCAGAATGATACTTGTTGACATTTCATTGCCAAGGGACGTAATACGTGTACGGGAAAATAGGACAAACAGAGATAACTTAGATTTTTACGCGATCTGATAGTACATATGATTATTATTCATAATAGTAATACGTATAGAATATGTACAATATTATCTGGCTTGTTGTTATGATTGTTAATATGACTATTGTTATAATTATTGCAGCAAACCTGTATCAAGACACAACGTTAATCGCTTCTCAAGTGAGCCCAGAAGTTGCATGTACAAGCCATTACAAGCCAACATTGCGTTCCACCGTAAGTTTATCATATGTATACGTACTTTCAACAGATATGCACAAGTCAGAAATGAAACGGGCACTCTATGGCACGCAGAATGATACTTGTTGACATTTCATTGCCAAGGGACGTAATACGTGTACGGGAAAATAGGACAAACAGAGATAACTTAGATTTTTACGCGATCTGATAGTACATATGATTATTATTCATAATAGTAATACGTATAGAATATGTACAATATTATCTGGCTTGTTGTTATGATTGTTAATATGACTATTGTTATAATTATTGCAGCAAACCTGTATCAAGAAACAACGTTAATCGCTTCTCAAGTGAGCCCAGAAGTTGCATGTACAAGCCATGACAAGCCAACAATGCGTTCCACCGTAAGTTTTTCATATGTATACGTACTTTCAACAGATATGCACAAGTCAGAAATGAAACGGGAACTCTATGGCACGCAGAATGATACTTGTTGACATTTCATTGCCAAGGGACGTAATACGTGTACGGGAAAATAAGACAAACAGAGATAACTTAGATTTTTACGCGATCTGATAGTACATATGATTATTATTCATAATAGTAATACGTATAGAATATGTACAATATTATCTGGCTTGTTGTTATGATTGTTAATATGACTATTGTTATAATTATTGCAGCAAACCTGTATCAAGACACAACGTTAATCGCTTCTCAAGTGAGCCCAGAAGTTGCATGTACAAGCCATGACAAGCCAACAATGCGTTCCACCGTAAGTTTTTCATATGTATACGTACTTTCAACAGATATGCACAAGTCAGAAATGAAACGGGCACTCTATGGCACGCAGAATCATACTTGTTGACATTTCATTGCCAAGGGACGTAATACGTGTACGGGAAAATAGGACAAACAGAGATAACTTAGATTTTTACGCGATCTGATAGTACATATGATTATTATTCATAATAGTAATACGTATAGAATATGTACAATATTATCTGGCTTGTTGTTATGATTGTTAATATGACTATTGTTATAATTATTGCAGCAAACCTGTATCAAGACACAACGTTAATCGCTTCTCAAGTGAGCCCAGAAGTTGCATGTACAAGCCATGACAAGCCAACATTGCGTTCCACCGTAAGTTTATCATATGTATACGTACTTTCAACAGATATGCACAAGTCAGAAATGAAACGGGCACTCTATGGCACGCAGAATGATACTTGTTGACATTCCATTGCCAAGGGACGTAACACGTGTACGGGAAAATAGGACAAACAGAGATAACTTAGATTTTTACGCGATCTGATAGTACATATGATTATTATTCATAATAGTAATACGTATAGAATATGTACAATATTATCTGGCTTGTTGTTATGATTGTTAATATGACTATTGTTATAATTATTGCAGCAAACCTGTATCAAGACACAACGTTAATCGCTTCTCAAGTGAGCCCAGAAGTTGCATGTACAAGCCATGACAAGCCAACATTGCATTCCACCGTAAGTTTATCATATGTATACGTACTTTCAACAGATATGCACAAGTCAGAAATGAAACGGGCACTCTATGGCACGCAGAATGATACTTGTTGACATTTCATTGCCAAGGGACGTAATACGTGTACGGAAATAGGACAAACAGAGATAACTTAGATTTTTACGCGATCTGATAGTACATATGATTATTATTCATAATAGTAATACGTATAGAATATGTACAATATTATCTGGCTTGTTGTTATGATTGTTAATATGACTATTGTTATAATTATTGCAGCAAACCTGTATCAAGACACAACGTTAATCGCTTCTCAAGTGAGCTCAGAAGTTGCATGTACAAGCCATGACAAGCCAACAATGCGTTCCACCGTAAGTTTTTCATATGTATACGTACTTTCAACAGATATGCACAAGTCAGAAATGAAACGGGCACTCTATGGCACGCAGAATGATACTTGTTGACATTTCATTGCCAAGGGACGTAATACGTGTACGGGAAATAGGACAAACAGAGATAACTTAGATTTTTACGCGATCTGATAGTACATATGATTATTATTCATAATAGTAATACGTATAGAATATGTACAATATTATCTGGCTTGTTGTTATGATTGTTAATATGACTATTGTTATAATTATTGCAGCAAACCTGTATCAAGACACAACGTTAATCGCTTTTCAAGTGAGCCCAGAAGTTGCATGTACAAGCCATGACAAGCCAACAATGCGTTCCACCGTAAGTTTTTCATATGTATACGTACTTTCAACAGATATGCACAAGTCAGAAATGAAACGGACACTCTATGGCACGCAGAATAATACTTGTTGACATTTCATTGCCAAGGGACGTAATACGTGTACGGGAAAATAGGACAAACAGAGATAACTTAGATTTTACGCGATCTGATAGTACATATGATTATTATTCATAATAGTAATACGTAAAGAATATGTACAATATTATCTGGCTTGTTGTTATGATTGTTAATATGACTATTGTTATAATTATTGCAGCAAACCTGTATCAAGACACAACGTTAATCGCTTTTCAAGTGAGCCCAGAAGTTGCATGTACAAGCCATGACAAGCCAACAATGCGTTCCACCGTAAGTTTTTCATATGTATACGTACTTTCAACAGATATGCACAAGTCAGAAATGAAACGGGCACTCTATGGCACGCAGAATCATACTTGTTGACATTTCATTGCCAAGGGACGTAATACGTGTACGGGAAAATAGGACAAACAGAGATAACTTAGATTTTACGCGATCTGATAGTACATATGATTATTATTCATAATAGTAATACGTATAGAATATGTACAATAATATCTGGCTTGTTGTTATGATTGTTAATATGACTATTGTTATAATTATTGCAGCAAACCTGTATCAAGACACAACGTTAATCGCTTCTCAAGTGAGCCCAGAAGTTGCATGTACAAGCCATGACAAGCCAACATTGCGTTCCACCGTAAGTTTATCATATGTATACGTACTTTCAACAGATATGCACAAGTCAGAAATGAAACGGGCACTCTATGGCACGCAGAATGATACTTGTTGACATTTCATTGCCAAGGGACGTAATACGTGTACGGGAAAATAGGACAAACAGAGATAACTTAGATTTTTACGCGATCTGATAGTACATATGATTATTATTCATAATAGTAATACGTATAGAATATGTACAATATTATCTGGCTTGTTGTTATGATTGTTAATATGACTATTGTTATAATTATTGCAGCAAACCTGTATCAAGACACAACGTTAATCGCTTCTCAAGTGAGCCCAGAAGTTGCATGTACAAGCCATGACAAGCCAACATTGCGTTCCACCGTAAGTTTATCATATGTATACGTACTTTCAACAGATATGCACAAGTCAGAAATGAAACGGGCACTCTATGGCACGCAGAATGATACTTGTTGACATTTCATTGCCAAGGGACGTAATACGTGTACGGGAAAATAGGACAAACAGAGATAACTTAGATTTTTACGCGATCTGATAGAACATATGATTATTATTCATAATAGTAATACGTATAGAATATGTACAATATTATCTGGCTTGTTGTTATGATTGTTAATATGACTATTGTTATAATTATTGCAGCAAACCTGTATCAAGACACAACACGTTAATCGCTTCTCAAGTGAGCCCAGAAGTTGCATGTACAAGCCATGACAAGCCAACAATGCGTTCCACCGTAAGTTTTTCATATGTATACGTACTTTCAACAGATATGCACAAGTCAGAAATGAAACGGGCACTCTATGGCACGCAGAATCATACTTGTTGACATTTCATTGCCAAGGGACGTAATACGTGTACGGGAAAATAGGACAAACAGAGATAACTTAGATTTTTACGCGATCTGATAGTACATATGATTATTATTCATAATAGTAATACGTATAGAATATGTACAATATTATCTGGCTTGTTGTTATGATTGTTAATATGACTATTGTTATAATTATTGCAGCAAACCTGTATCAAGACACAACGTTAATCGCTTCTCAAGTGAGCCCAGAAGTTGCATGTACAAGCCATGACAAGCCAACATTGCGTTCCACCGTAAGTTTATCATATGTATACGTACTTTCAACAGATATGCACAAGTCAGAAATGAAACGGGCACTCTATGGCACGCAGAATGATACTTGTTGACATTTCATTGCCAAGGGACGTAATACGTGTACGGGAAAATAGGACAAACAGAGATAACTTAGATTTTTACGCGATCTGATAGTACATATGATTATTATTCATAATAGTAATACGTATAGAATATGTACAATATTATCTGGCTTGTTGTTATGATTGTTAATATGACTATTGTTATAATTATTGCAGCAAACCTGTATCAAGACACAACGTTAATCGCTTCTCAAGTGAGCCCAGAAGTTGCATGTACAAGCCATGACAAGCCAACAATGCGTTCCACCGTAAGTTTTTCATATGTATACGTACTTTCAACAGATATGCACAAGTCAGAAATGAAACGGGCACTCTATGGCACGCAGAATCATACTTGTTGACATTTCATTGCCAAGGGACGTAATACGTGTACGGGAAAATAGGACAAACAGAGATAACTTAGATTTTTACGCGATCTGATAGTACATATGATTATTATTCATAATAGTAATACGTATAGAATATGTACAATATTATCTGGCTTGTTGTTATGATTGTTAATATGACTATTGTTATAATTATTGCAGCAAACCTGTATCAAGACACAACGTTAATCGCTTCTCAAGTGAGCCCAGAAGTTGCATGTACAAGCCATGACAAGCCAACATTGCGTTCCACCGTAAGTTTATCATATGTATACGTACTTTCAACAGATATGCACAAGTCAGAAATGAAACGGGCACTCTATGGCACGCAGAATGATACTTGTTGACATTTCATTGCCAAGGGACGTAATACGTGTACGGGAAAATAGGACAAACAGAGATAACTTAGATTTTTACGCGATCTGATAGTACATATGATTATTATTCATAATAGTAATACGTATAGAATATGTACAATATTATCTGGCTTGTTGTTATGATTGTTAATATGACTATTGTTATAATTATTGCAGCAAACCTGTATCAAGACACAACGTTAATCGCTTCTCAAGTGAGCCCAAAAGTTGCATGTACAAGCCATGACAAGCCAACAATGCGTTCCACCGTAAGTTTTTCATATGTATACGTACTTTCAACAGATATGCACAAGTCAGAAATGAAACGGGCACTCTATGGCACGCAGAATCATACTTGTTGACATTTCAATGCCAAGGGACGTAATACGTGTACGGGAAAATAGGAGAACAGAGATAACTTAGATTTTTACGCGATCTGATAGTACATATGATTATTATTCATAAGAGTAATACGTATAGAATATGTACAATATTATCTGGCTTGTTGTTATGATTGTTAATATGACTATTGTTATAATTATTGCAGCAAACCTGTATCAAGACACAACGTTAATCGCTTCTCAAGTGAGCCCAGAAGTTGCATGTACAAGCCATGACAAGCCAACAATGCGTTCCACCGTAAGTTTTTCATATGTATACGTACTTTCAACAGATATGCACAAGTCAGAAATGAAACGGGCACTCTATGGCACGCAGAATGATACTTGTTGACATTTCATTGCCAAGGGACGTAATACGTGTACGGGAAAATAGGACAAACAGAGATAACTTAGATTTTTACGCGATCTGATAGTACATATGATTATTATTCATAATAGTAATACGTAAAGAATATGTACAATATTATCTGGCTTGTTGTTATGATTGTTAATATGACTATTGTTATAATTATTGCAGCAAACCTGTATCAAGACACAACGTTAATCGCTTCTCAAGTGAGCCCAGAAGTTGCATGTACAAGCCATGACAAGCCAACAATGCGTTCCACTGTAAGTTTTTCATATGTATACGTACTTTCAACAGATATGCACAAGTCAGAAATGAAACGGGCACTCTATGGCACGCAGAATCATACTTGTTGACATTTCATTGCCAAGGGACGTAATACGTGTACGGGAAAATAGGACAAACAGAGATAACTTAGATTTTTACGCGATCTGATAGTACATATGATTATTATTCATAATAGTAATACGTATAGAATATGTACAATATTATCTGGCTTGTTGTTATGATTGTTAATATGACTATTGTTATAATTATTGCAGCAAACCTGTATCAAGACACAACGTTAATCGCTTCTCAAGTGAGCCCAGAAGTTGCATGTACAAGCCATGACAAGCCAACATTGCGTTCCACCGTAAGTTTATCATATGTATACGTACTTTCAACAGATATGCACAAGTCAGAAATGAAACGGGCACTCTATGGCACGCAGAATGATACTTGTTGACATTTCATTGCCAAGGGACGTAATACGTGTACGGGAAAATAGGACAAACAGAGATAACTTAGATTTTTACGCGATCTGATAGTACATATGATTATTATTCATAATAGTAATACGTATAGAATATGTACAATATTATCTGGCTTGTTGTTATGATTGTTAATATGACTATTGTTATAATTATTGCAGCAAACCTGTATCAAGACACAACGTTAATCGCTTCTCAAGTGAGCCCAGAAGTTGCATGTACAAGCCATGACAAGCCAACAATGCGTTCCACCGTAAGTTTTTCATATGTATACGTACTTTCAACAGATATGCACAAGTCAGAAATGAAACGGGCACTCTATGGCACGCAGAATCATACTTGTTGACATTTCATTGCCAAGGGACGTAATACGTGTACGGGAAAATAGGACAAACAGAGATAACTTAGATTTTTACGCGATCTGATAGTACATATGATTATTATTCATAATAGTAATACGTATAGAATATGTACAATATTATCTGGCTTGTTGTTATGATTGTTAATATGACTATTGTTATAATTATTGCAGCAAACCTGTATCAAGACACAACGTTAATCGCTTCTCAAGTGAGCCCAGAAGTTGCATGTACAAGCCATGACAAGCCAACATTGCGTTCCACCGTAAGTTTATCATATGTATACGTACTTTCAACAGATATGCACAAGTCAGAAATGAAACGGGCACTCTATGGCACGCAGAATGATACTTGTTGACATTTCATTGCCAAGGGACGTAATACGTGTACGGGAAAATAGGACAAACAGAGATAACTTAGATTTTTACGCGATCTGATAGTACATATGATTATTATTCATAATAGTAATACGTATAGAATATGTACATTATTATCTGGCTTGTTGTTGTGATTGTTAATATGACTATTGTTATAATTATTGCAGCAAACCTGTATCAAGACACAACGTTAATCGCTTTTCAAGTGAGCCCAGAAGTTGCATGTACAAGCCATGACAAGCCAACAATGCGTTCCACCGTAAGTTTTTCATATGTATACGTACTTTCAACAGATATGCACAAGTCAGAAATGAAACGGGCACTCTATGGCACGCAGAATAATACTTGTTGACATTTCATTGCCAAGGGACGTAATACGTGTACGGGAAAATAGGACAAACAGAGATAACTTAGATTTTTACGCGATCTGATAGTACATATGATTATTATTCATAATAGTAATACGTAAAGAATATGTACAATATTATCTGGCTTGTTGTTATGATTGTTAATATGACTATTGTTATAATTATTGCAGCAAACCTGTATCAAGACACAACGTTAATCGCTTTTCAAGTGAGCCCAGAATTTGCATGTGCAAGCCATGACAAGCCAACAATGCGTTCCACCGTAAGTTTTTCATATGTATACGTACTTTCAACAGATATGCACAAGTCAGAAATGAAACGGGCACTCTATGGCACGCAGAATGATACTTGTTGACATTTCATTGCCAAGGGACGTAATACGTGTACGGGAAAATAGGACAAACAGAGATAACTTAGATTTTTACGCGATCTGATAGTACATATGATTATTATTCATAATAGTAATACGTATAGAATATGTACAATATTATCTGGCTTGTTGTTATGATTGTTAATATGACTATTGTTATAATTATTGCAGCAAACCTGTATCAAGACACAACGTTAATCGCTTCTCAAGTGAGCCCAGAAGTTGCATGTACAAGCCATGACAAGCCAACAATGCGTTCCACCGTAAGTTTTTCATATGTATACGTACTTTCAACAGATATGCACAAGTCAGAAATGAAACGGGCACTCTATGGCACGCAGAATCATACTTGTTGACATTTCATTGCCAAGGGACGTAATACGTGTACGGGAAAATAGGACAAACAGAGATAACTTAGATTTTTACGCGATCTGATAGTACATATGATTATTATTCATAATAGTAATACGTATAGAATATGTACAATATTATCTGGCTTGTTGTTATGATTGTTAATATGACTATTGTTATAATTATTGCAGCAAACCTGTATCAAGACACAACGTTAATCGCTTCTCAAGTGAGCCCAGAAGTTGCATGTACAAGCCATGACAAGCCAACATTGCGTTCCACCGTAAGTTTATCATATGTATACGTACTTTCAACAGATATGCACAAGTCAGAAATGAAACGGGCACTCTATGGCACGCAGAATGATACTTGTTGACATTTCATTGCCAAGGGACGTAATACGTGTACGGGAAAATAGGACAAACAGAGATAACTTAGATTTTTACGCGATCTGATAGTACATATGATTATTATTCATAATAGTAATACGTATAGAATATGTACAATATTATCTGGCTTGTTGTTATGATTGTTAATATGACTATTGTTATAATTATTGCAGCAAACCTGTATCAAGACACAACGTTAATCGCTTCTCAAGTGAGCCCAGAAGTTGCATGTACAAGCCATGACAAGCCAACAATGCGTTCCACCGTAAGTTTTTCATATGTATACGTACTTTCAACAGATATGCACAAGTCAGAAATGAAACGGGCACTCTATGGCACGCAGAATCATACTTGTTGACATTTCATTGCCAAGGGACGTAATACGTGTACGGGAAAATAGGACAAACAGAGAAAACTTAGATTTTTACGCGATCTGATAGTACATATGATTATTATTCATAATAGTAATACGTATAGAATATGTACAATATTATCTGGCTTGTTGTTATGATTGTTAATATGACTATTGTTATAATTATTGCAGCAAACCTGTATCAAGACACAACGTTAATCGCTTCTCAAGTGAGCCCAGAAGTTGCATGTACAAGCCATGACAAGCCAACATTGCGTTCCACCGTAAGTTTATCATATGTATACGTACTTTCAACAGATATGCACAAGTCAGAAATGAAACGGGCACTCTATGGCACGCAGAATGATACTTGTTGACATTTCATTGCCAAGGGACGTAATACGTGTACGGGAAAATAGGACAAACAGAGATAACTTAGATTTTTACGCGATCTGATAGTACATATGATTATTATTCATAATAGTAATACGTATAGAATATGTACAATATTATCTGGCTTGTTGTTATGATTGTTAATATGACTATTGTTATAATTATTGCAGCAAACCTGTATCAAGACACAACGTTAATCGCTTCTCAAGTGAGCCCAGAAGTTGCATGTACAAGCCATGACAAGCCAACAATGCGTTCCACCGTAAGTTTTTCATATGTATACGTACTTTCAACAGATATGCACAAGTCAGAAATGAAACGGGCACTCTATGGCACGCAGAATCATACTTGTTGACATTTCATTGCCAAGGGACGTAATACGTGTACTGGAAAATAGGACAAACAGAGATAACTTAGATTTTTACGCGATCTGATAGTACATATGATTATTATTCATAATAGTAATACGTATAGAATATGTACAATATTATCTGGCTTGTTGTTATGATTGTTAATATGACTATTGTTATAATTATTGCAGCAAACCTGTATCAAGACACAACGTTAATCGCTTCTCAAGTGAGCCCAGAAGTTGCATGTACAAGCCATGACAAGCCAACAATGCGTTCCACCGTAAGTTTTTCATATGTTTACGTACTTTCAACAGATATGCACAAGTCAGAAATGAAACGGGCACTCTATGGCACGCAGAATCATACTTGTTGACATTTCATTGCCAAGGGACGTAATACGTGTACGGGAAAATAGGACAAACAGAGATAACTTAGATTTTTACGCGATCTGATAGTACATATGATTATTATTCATAATAGTAATACGTATAGAATATGTACAATATTATCTGGCTTGTTGTTATGATTGTTAATATGACTATTGTTATAATTATTGCAGCAAACCTGTATCAAGACACAACGTTAATCGCTTCTCAAGTGAGCCCAGAAGTTGCATGTACAAGCCATGACAAGCCAACATTGCGTTCCACCGTAAGTTTATCATATGTATACGTACTTTCAACAGATATGCACAAGTCAGAAATGAAACGGGCACTCTATGGCACGCAGAATGATACTTGTTGACATTTCATTGCCAAGGGACGTAATACGTGTACGGGAAAATAGGACAAACAGAGATAACTTAGATTTTTACGCGATCTGATAGTACATATGATTATTATTCATAATAGTAATACGTATAGAATATGTACAATATTATCTGGCTTGTTGTTATGATTATTAATATGACTATTGTTATAATTATTGCAGCAAACCTGTATCAAGACACAACGTTAATCGCTTCTCAAGTGAGCCCAGAAGTTGCATGTACAAGCCATGACAAGCCAACAATGCGTTCCACCGTAAGTTTTTCATATGTATACGTACTTTCAACAGATATGCACAAGTCAGAAATGAAACGGGCACTCTATGGCACGCAGAATCATACTTGTTGACATTTCATTGCCAAGGGACGTAATACGTGTACGGGAAAATAGGACAAACAGAGATAACTTAGATTTTTACGCGATCTGATAGTACATATGATTATTATTCATAATAGTAATACGTATAGAATATGTACAATATTATCTGGCTTGTTGTTATGATTGTTAATATGACTATTGTTATAATTATTGCAGCAAACCTGTATCAAGACACAACGTTAATCGCTTCTCAAGTGAGCCCAGAAGTTGCATGTACAAGCCATGACAAGCCAACATTGCGTTCCACCGTAAGTTTATCATATGTATACGTACTTTCAACAGATATGCACAAGTCAGAAATGAAACGGGCACTCTATGGCACGCAGAATGATACTTGTTGACATTTCATTGCCAAGGGACGTAATACGTGTACGGGAAAATAGGACAAACAGAGATAACTTAGATTTTTACGCGATCTGATAGTACATATGATTATTATTCATAATAGTAATACGTATAGAATATGTACAATATTATCTGGCTTGTTGTTATGATTGTTAATATGACTATTGTTATAATTATTGCAGCAAACCTGTATCAAGACACAACGTTAATCGCTTCTCAAGTGAGCCCAGAAGTTGCATGTACAAGCCATGACAAGCCAACAATGCGTTCCACCGTAAGTTTTTCATATGTATACGTACTTTCAACAGATATGCACAAGTCAGAAATGAAACGGGCACTCTATGGCACGCAGAATCATACTTGTTGACATTTCATTGCCAAGGGACGTAATACGTGTACTGGAAAATAGGACAAACAGAGATAACTTAGATTTTTACGCGATCTGATAGTACATATGATTATTATTCATAATAGTAATACGTATAGAATATGTACAATATTACCTGGCTTGTTGTTATGATTGTTAATATGACTATTGTTATAATTATTGCAGCAAACCTGTATCAAGACACAACGTTAATCGCTTCTCAAGTGAGCCCAGAAGTTGCATGTACAAGCCATGACAAGCCAACAATGCGTTCCACCGTAAGTTTTTCATATGTTTACGTACTTTCAACAGATATGCACAAGTCAGAAATGAAACGGGCACTCTATGGCACGCAGAATCATACTTGTTGACATTTCATTGCCAAGGGACGTAATACGTGTACGGGAAAATAGGACAAACAGAGATAACTTAGATTTTTACGCGATCTGATAGTACATATGATTATTATTCATAATAGTAATACGTATAGAATATGTACAATATTATCTGGCTTGTTGTTATGATTGTTAATATGACTATTGTTATAATTATTGCAGCAAACCTGTATCAAGACACAACGTTAATCGCTTCTCAAGTGAGCCCAGAAGTTGCATGTACAAGCCATGACAAGCCAACATTGCGTTCCACCGTAAGTTTATCATATGTATACGTACTTTCAACAGATATGCACAAGTCAGAAATGAAACGGGCACTCTATGGCACGCAGAATGATACTTGTTGACATTTCATTGCCAAGGGACGTAATACGTGTACGGGAAAATAGGACAAACAGAGATAACTTAGATTTTTACGCGATCTGATAGTACATATGATTATTATTCATAATAGTAATACGTATAGAATATGTACAATATTATCTGGCTTGTTGTTATGATTGTTAATATGACTATTGTTATAATTATTGCAGCAAACCTGTATCAAGACACAACGTTAATCGCTTCTCAAGTGAGCCCAGAAGTTGCATGTACAAGCCATGACAAGCCAACAATGCGTTCCACCGTAAGTTTTTCATATGTATACGTACTTTCAACAGATATGCACAAGTCAGAAATGAAACGGGCACTCTATGGCACGCAGAATCATACTTGTTGACATTTCATTGCCAAGGGACGTAATACGTGTACTGGAAAATAGGACAAACAGAGATAACTTAGATTTTTACGCGATCTGATAGTACATATGATTATTATTCATAATAGTAATACGTATAGAATATGTACAATATTATCTGGCTTGTTGTTATGATTGTTAATATGACTATTGTTATAATTATTGCAGCAAACCTGTATCAAGACACAACGTTAATCGCTTCTCAAGTGAGCCCAGAAGTTGCATGTACAAGCCATGACAAGCCAACATTGCGTTCCACCGTAAGTTTATCATATGTATACGTACTTTCAACAGATATGCACAAGTCAGAAATGACACGGGCACTCTATGGCACGCAGAATGATACTTGTTGACATTTCATTGCCAAGGGACGTAATACGTGTACGGGAAAATAGGACAAACAGAGATAACTTAGATTTTTACGCGATCTGATAGTACATATGATTATTATTCATAATAGTAATACGTATAGAATATGTACAATATTATCTGGCTTGTTGTTGTGATTGTTAATATGACTATTGTTATAATTATTGCAGCAAACCTGTATCAAGACACAACGTTAATCGCTTTTCAAGTGAGCCCAGAAGTTGCATGTACAAGCCATGACAAGCCAACAATGCGTTCCACCGTAAGTTTTTCATATGTATACGTACTTTCAACAGATATGCACAAGTCAGAAATGAAACGGGCACTCTATGGCACGCAGAATAATACTTGTTGACATTTCATTGCCAAGGGACGTAATACGTGTACGGGAAAATAGGACAAACAGAGATAACTTAGATTTTTACGCGATCTGATAGTACATATGATTATTATTCATAATAGTAATACGTATAGAATATGTACAATATTATCTGGCTTGTTGTTATGATTGTTAATATGACTATTGTTATAACTATTGCAGCAAACCTGTATCAAGACACAACGTTAATCGCTTCTCAAGTGAGCCCAGAAGTTGCATGTACAAGCCATGACAAGCCAACAATGCGTTCCACCGTAAGTTTTTCATATGTATACGTACTTTCAACAGATATGCACAAGTCAGAAATGAAACGGGCACTCTATGGCACGCAGAATCATACTTGTTGACATTTCATTGCCAAGGGACGTAATACGTGTACGGGAAAATAGGACAAACAGAGATAACTTAGATTTTTACGCGATCTGATAGTACATATGATTATTATTCATAATAGTAATACGTATAGAATATGTACAATATTATCTGGCTTGTTGTTATGATTGTTAATATGACTATTGTTATAATTATTGCAGCAAACCTGTATCAAGACACAACGTTAATCGCTTCTCAAGTGAGCCCAGAAGTTGCATGTACAAGCCATGACAAGCCAACATTGCGTTCCACCGTAAGTTTATCATATGTATACGTACTTTCAACAGATATGCACAAGTCAGAAATGAAACGGGCACTCTATGGCACGCAGAATCATACTTGTTGACATTTCATTGCCAAGGGACGTAATACGTGTACGGGAAAATAGGACAAACAGAGATAACTTAGATTTTTACGCGATCTGATAGTACATATGATTATTATTCATAATAGTAATACGTATAGAATATGTACAATATTATCTGGCTTGTTGTTATGATTGTTAATATGACTATTGTTATAATTATTGCAGCAAACCTGTATCAAGACACAACGTTAATCGCTTCTCAAGTGAGCCCAGAAGTTGCATGTACAAGCCATGACAAGCCAACATTGCGTTCCACCGTAAGTTTATCATATGTATACGTACTTTCAACAGATATGCACAAGTCAGAAATGACACGGGCACTCTATGGCACGCAGAATGATACTTGTTGACATTTCATTGCCAAGGGACGTAATACGTGTACGGGAAAATAGGACAAACAGAGATAACTTAGATTTTTACGCGATCTGATAGTACATATGATTATTATTCATAATAGTAATACGTATAGAATATGTACAATATTATCTGGCTTGTTGTTGTGATTGTTAATATGACTATTGTTATAATTATTGCAGCAAACCTGTATCAAGACACAACGTTAATCGCTTTTCAAGTGAGCCCAGAAGTTGCATGTACAAGCCATGACAAGCCAACAATGCGTTCCACCGTAAGTTTTTCATATGTATACGTACTTTCAACAGATATGCACAAGTCAGAAATGAAACGGGCACTCTATGGCACGCAGAATAATACTTGTTGACATTTCATTGCCAAGGGACGTAATACGTGTACGGGAAAATAGGACAAACAGAGATAACTTAGATTTTTACGCGATCTGATAGTACATATGATTATTATTCATAATAGTAATACGTAAAGAATATGTACAATATTATCTGGCTTGTTGTTATGATTGTTAATATGACTATTGTTATAATTATTGCAGCAAACCTGTATCAAGACACAACGTTAATCGCTTCTCAAGTGAGCCCAGAAGTTGCATGTACAAGCCATGACAAGCCAACAATGCGTTCCACCGTAAGTTTTTCATATGTTTACGTACTTTCAACAGATATGCACAAGTCAGAAATGAAACGGGCACTCTATGGCACGCAGAATCATACTTGTTGACATTTCATTGCCAAGGGACGTAATACGTGTACGGGAAAATAGGACAAACAGAGATAACTTAGATTTTTACGCGATCTGATAGTACATATGATTATTATTCATAATAGTAATACGTATAGAATATGTACAATATTATCTGGCTTGTTGTTATGATTGTTAATATGACTATTGTTATAATTATTGCAGCAAACCTGTATCAAGACACAACGTTAATCGCTTCTCAAGTGAGCCCAGAAGTTGCATGTACAAGCCATGACAAGCCAACATTGCGTTCCACCGTAAGTTTATCATATGTATACGTACTTTCAACAGATATGCACAAGTCAGAAATGAAACGGGCACTCTATGGCACGCAGAATGATACTTGTTGACATTTCATTGCCAAGGGACGTAATACGTGTACGGGAAAATAGGACAAACAGAGATAACTTAGATTTTTACGCGATCTGATAGTACATATGATTATTATTCATAATAGTAATACGTATAGAATATGTACAATATTATCTGGCTTGTTGTTATGATTGTTAATATGACTATTGTTATAATTATTGCAGCAAACCTGTATCAAGACACAACGTTAATCGCTTCTCAAGTGAGCCCAGAAGTTGCATGTACAAGCCATGACAAGCCAACAATGCGTTCCACCGTAAGTTTTTCATATGTATACGTACTTTCAACAGATATGCACAAGTCAGAAATGAAACGGGCACTCTATGGCACGCAGAATCATACTTGTTGACATTTCATTGCCAAGGGACGTAATACGTGTACTGGAAAATAGGACAAACAGAGATAACTTAGATTTTTACGCGATCTGATAGTACATATGATTATTATTCATAATAGTAATACGTATAGAATATGTACAATATTATCTGGCTTGTTGTTATGATTGTTAATATGACTATTGTTATAATTATTGCAGCAAACCTGTATCAAGACACAACGTTAATCGCTTCTCAAGTGAGCCCAGAAGTTGCATGTACAAGCCATGACAAGCCAACATTGCGTTCCACCGTAAGTTTATCATATGTATACGTACTTTCAACAGATATGCACAAGTCAGAAATGACACGGGCACTCTATGGCACGCAGAATGATACTTGTTGACATTTCATTGCCAAGGGACGTAATACGTGTACGGGAAAATAGGACAAACAGAGATAACTTAGATTTTTACGCGATCTGATAGTACATATGATTATTATTCATAATAGTAATACGTATAGAATATGTACAATATTATCTGGCTTGTTGTTGTGATTGTTAATATGACTATTGTTATAATTATTGCAGCAAACCTGTATCAAGACACAACGTTAATCGCTTTTCAAGTGAGCCCAGAAGTTGCATGTACAAGCCATGACAAGCCAACAATGCGTTCCACCGTAAGTTTTTCATATGTATACGTACTTTCAACAGATATGCACAAGTCAGAAATGAAACGGGCACTCTATGGCACGCAGAATAATACTTGTTGACATTTCATTGCCAAGGGACGTAATACGTGTACGGGAAAATAGGACAAACAGAGATAACTTAGATTTTTACGCGATCTGATAGTACATATGATTATTATTCATAATAGTAATACGTATAGAATATGTACAATATTATCTGGCTTGTTGTTATGATTGTTAATATGACTATTGTTATAATTATTGCAGCAAACCTGTATCAAGACACAACGTTAATCGCTTCTCAAGTGAGCCCAGAAGTTGCATGTACAAGCCATGACAAGCCAACAATGCGTTCCACCGTAAGTTTTTCATATGTATACGTACTTTCAACAGATATGCACAAGTCAGAAATGAAACGGGCACTCTATGGCACGCAGAATCATACTTGTTGACATTTCATTGCCAAGGGACGTAATACGTGTACGGGAAAATAGGACAAACAGAGATAACTTAGATTTTTACGCGATCTGATAGTACATATGATTATTATTCATAATAGTAATACGTATAGAATATGTACAATATTATCTGGCTTGTTGTTATGATTGTTAATATGACTATTGTTATAATTATTGCAGCAAACCTGTATCAAGACACAACGTTAATCGCTTCTCAAGTGAGCCCAGAAGTTGCATGTACAAGCCATGACAAGCCAACATTGCGTTCCACCGTAAGTTTATCATATGTATACGTACTTTCAACAGATATGCACAAGTCAGAAATGAAACGGGCACTCTATGGCACGCAGAATCATACTTGTTGACATTTCATTGCCAAGGGACGTAATACGTGTACGGGAAAATAGGACAAACAGAGATAACTTAGATTTTTACGCGATCTGATAGTACATATGATTATTATTCATAATAGTAATACGTATAGAATATGTACAATATTATCTGGCTTGTTGTTATGATTGTTAATATGACTATTGTTATAATTATTGCAGCAAACCTGTATCAAGACACAACGTTAATCGCTTCTCAAGTGAGCCCAGAAGTTGCATGTACAAGCCATGACAAGCCAACATTGCGTTCCACCGTAAGTTTATCATATGTATACGTACTTTCAACAGATATGCACAAGTCAGAAATGACACGGGCACTCTATGGCACGCAGAATGATACTTGTTGACATTTCATTGCCAAGGGACGTAATACGTGTACGGGAAAATAGGACAAACAGAGATAACTTAGATTTTTACGCGATCTGATAGTACATATGATTATTATTCATAATAGTAATACGTATAGAATATGTACAATATTATCTGGCTTGTTGTTGTGATTGTTAATATGACTATTGTTATAATTATTGCAGCAAACCTGTATCAAGACACAACGTTAATCGCTTTTCAAGTGAGCCCAGAAGTTGCATGTACAAGCCATGACAAGCCAACAATGCGTTCCACCGTAAGTTTTTCATATGTATACGTACTTTCAACAGATATGCACAAGTCAGAAATGAAACGGGCACTCTATGGCACGCAGAATAATACTTGTTGACATTTCATTGCCAAGGGACGTAATACGTGTACGGGAAAATAGGACAAACAGAGATAACTTAGATTTTTACGCGATCTGATAGTACATATGATTATTATT